>JAECUM010048732.1:0-22471 GCA_016617855.1 Megalonaias nervosa
TATATTTCCCCGGTCACTTGTCTGACTGCGCTAAATATACCCATCCCTATTAATAACTCGCTGAGATTTGAAACTCACATAAACATCAATAGTTGTGTATTTCACAACACACTCTACAGAGAAATCTGTACCTGTTACATTAAACATAAATTTTAAAATACTTGAATACTTGATAAATAAAGTATACGACCTAAATGCGTGTGCATATTTAATGTCTGTCTGTCTGTTTAATAAGTATTGATATCACTGTGAATATAGTTATATATTTAATTTCAGCTGTATATTTGTTAGAGTCCGGTGGACGAGTGGTTATGGCTAATCGACCAGTGGAAACTACTTCATTGGTTCGAGTCCAGAAAGCGGTAGACATATTGTCAGCGTCAGCGACAGATGCTATTATAGTGGTGGGCAGTGCTGCAAGCGCTTTTGCATCCCGCTGGTTTCGCCTGGGGGTGGGTGTGCAAAAAATTATTGGTAATCAGTACGTATCCTGTTGAACGTAGAGCCGTGGGGAGAGAGAATTTATGGACAACTCTCTGAATTTCTAGTATTTCGTTTCGTATCCAGGAATTCACCGGGGGTTATGTCCATGTGACCATAAAGGTGAAACACCTTTCCCCCTTATGGTAAAAATAGACAGTAGAGGTAAAAAGCCCCAAAATAGCCAGAAATAAATATAGCCAGAATGAAAGATATAGCCAGAAATACATAGCAAATCCAAAAGATAAAATAGACCTCATTGAAAGGTAGCCCATGAAGGTAGAAATTGGCAAAATGAAAACTTCATTGTAGGGTACCCCATGAAGGGACCACATGAATAGACATAAACTGGCACAAACAAAAATGCCATTGAAGGGTACCCCATGAAGGGACCCCATGAGTTGGTATAACTGGCAATAAATTGGCAAGGAACTAAACTGGCACAAACAAAGAGCTCAGCCTCTACTGTCTATTTTAGCTGCTTAAAACGATATAATAATTATTTTTGAGAAAAAAATTTGGCCAACATCCCCTAGACTTTGGATACTTTTTGCGTCATTTTTTTCTCCTATGTCTGGATTCCCCTTAGGTCCGTTGACCCTTCCCCCCCCCAAAAAAAAAAAAACATAAAAAAAAAAATCGGTCGCGTATTTTTGGGTGTTTGGTCTCTAATACAAGCCTCGATTAGCCTTTGGATACTTGAATGAGTCAACACTAATTGGCTAAAACAAGATATATTTTTAGCCTCAGATTCTGACACGGAGCATTAAATGGGGGCCGTCCCTAAAAGTTGGCCGCGCTTTTTGGGGGGTCGGTTGACCCCCTGTGCTGCTCGCTGAAATGAATGTGTATTTTCTCTAAGATTTCAGTAACATGAGCAACACAAAGCAATTTTCCTAAAGGTAAAACATCCCTCCAGTTTTATTACTTGCTCAAGCATGTTTCTGGCGACAAACTTCGAGGCAACGATGACCAGGTCAACCAGTTTATAACTCGCAGTTTTATAATTAGCTGGTATGTTTGTCTTAAATAAACAGTGGCATAGACTTTACGGATGACGGAGGTGAAGACGTCTAAAAAGGTCAGATATTTTAAAGATTATTATTTTGACAGAATATTTTAAATCTATTAAAACTGAACTGATAATACATTAGTTATCACCTTGGGTCTGGTGAATTTATTGTAAGGAAATACTGCTTTACCTTTCCTTCAATCACGTAAATACCAAATAAATATGGACAGATGTCGGTCGTTTTTGTTTAATGTCGGCCTTTTGTTCCCTGTGACTTATTTTATTGTGTAAGTGATATGGTTTAAACAATATTGTTTGGATATCATCAATCATTATTGTATACTCTTCACATAAAAAGACTTAGTAACAAGCAGCACTAATGTACGGTTCATTCTTTGTGATATGGTAATTAAAAAGCACGTTTGTTTTGTTTCTACTTTTCACATAGACTAGTGTGAATAACGTACAGAATGGTAAGATGGGGCCTTTTCTAAATACTCATTCCAATAAGGTCTTAAGAGAATACATGGAACGGGTGCAACTAACATTCTAATGAGAAGCTTCCATTCTGTAACAGATTTTATCGTATAGTATGTACTGTTACAAGCCAGGAGTCTTTGCTTGACCGAGCGGTGTCAAACCCTGGCGCGATTCCCGCTAGAAGTCATAAGTTTACCCCCAAAAATCAAAGACTTCTATACAACTTCAGTTGTAAATTAGAAAGCCCGACGTGTCCATTCTATACATAAATTTTACTCTAATCAATGCGAGACCACAGATCTGCCAACTTGCCAAATATCTATCAACCGCACATCTGCATAGTTTCTCTTCATCAACTTTCCGTGCCATAAGCAGTTCACGCCGTAGAAACTCTACAACTATCCCCTAACACAGGGAACTATTTAAATAAGCCACCTTAGGCCAGTCAATCCATGGTTTCAAGGCACATTACGTCAGTACAACTGCATCACATTTGCCACCATGTCGACATAAACGGTATCTGCCGAGTCCCTTTTTGTTTATTCCATTGTGTAATTTACCGGCTTCTCACCGTAAATACAGCCACTGCAGTCACACCACCAATGTACACCACTAGATTTTAATAGGGACTATAGTATTCAGGGACACTTCATGCGGTTTTGACCTGAATTCACTACAAGTGAACCATGTCACCGTGGAAACTCACTAACACTTCACACCATTACAATTCCAACACTGGACCCCTGATCGCCTTGAATCACGTTGCTTATATTCCGACTGGTGCCAACGATCTAATCTTTCCTGATGTTCTTCAGTCAGCTTCTTATTTTGTTCCATTAGCTTTTCTACCTTTGCTCAGGCTGATCGATCAGTTTTATCTGTACTTAATTCACCCCTGTCTGCAGACTCTTCATAATCTCTACAAGCAGAACTTACTGGCTTCTGCTTTACACCAGCGCGCAGGAAAGCCTCCCATTCGACCCCTACTCTGATGGCTTTTTGCAAGGTGCTAGGGCGATGACGCAAAATTTCAAGTTCAGGTTTTCATCTTGTACCGCCCCTAAGAAATGATTTTTTGCAAGCCTATCGCGAATATCAGGTGGGCAACCGGGATATGCCAGCGAAATCAGTCTTTGTATCGTTTGGCCTAATTCAGGGAGCGTTTCCTCCTTTCTCCTGTAACAGCTTCGGAGCTGTGCCTTGTAGTACTCATCTTGGTTGCGAGGCGCAAAGCGAGCTTACAAGGAAGCTTTCAACTTCTCAAATTCGACTTGACCGGGCTGGACCTGGAGATCTGTCAAGACTTGGAGGGCATCTTTCCTTAAACACGCAGCCAAGCGCAATCCCTCTTCAGTTTCGCTCCAGTCATTTATCATTGCAAAATGTGTCATATAGTCGAGGAAAGGTTGAGAACCATCGTAAGTGTCTGCTTTAACTGTTGCCTTAGTTCGAGTTAGAGCCAGAGAAGACCTAAATTCTGTTTTTCCAGTGTCGACTCCTTGGTCACCTGTGAGCCTGGCGTCTCTCTTCCATCTTTTATCTCACTGCGGCTCCCGACCGATCTTTCTCTCAATAAATGGTCCATGGTTGTGCCCAATTTTTCAATCTTCTCCCTAATGAGAGTATCTATAGCCTCGAGCAGACTATCAGTAGGCGAACTAATCGCTCTCTTGGATGCTGGATACATTGTTCGATTGTAACTGTCCGACCTCACGTTCTCAGGCCCATCCTCCTTTATAGTTTCGAACCTCAGATCTTCAGACCTGGCACCAAATACACGTGCATTGCCATCAAATTTATGGGCCTCGCAAGGAGTCGATGTCACAAAGAACTGGACATCACTGTCTACGTCCACGAGTTTTCTATGTCTCGCATCAATAGGCGACAATGGCGACAAGAGTCGCCAATGAACAGACTGTGGTAAAGGCGTATCGATTAAACATGTATGTGTACTGCTGCCTGTAGCCATTATAATAATTCCCCATCAGTATTCCCTATTTGCCTGTCGTGATGTACAGATGTAAACGTGTTGTTGTTGTTGTTGCTATTGTTGTTGTTGTTATTCTTACTGCCAAATCCGTTACGAAATTTCGATAAAATCAGGATAAAGCTAATCAACTTAACACCATATAGCCGGAGGGGGGTGGGGGGGTGGGGGTGTCAAATAAGGTTTGTTTATCAATGGTCGCTATTCACAAGTACGCAGACCAATGTATGAAGTTTTCTGCTTGCTGGGAGCGGAGCCGGTCTCTCAAAACCAAATTTATGAAGTTTTAATAAAATGTAAATGGAGCGAGATGAACGATTATCTTAGTCAAATCTGTTTGTATCTAATCTATGCTATTCTAATGGCGGGGGGGGGTGTCAAACACACGTTATTTATTAGCGGTTCTTCTTTTGTTCATTAAGAATTATACAGCCAAATTCATAAATCTGGCATGCAAAAGATTTCATGGCTAATAATTCTTATATTTTCAGTTCATTCGAACTTAGTTGTTGCAAAATCGATCCTTTTGCCTCTCGATCTACCACGTGTAGAAAAAAAATGCCACTCACTTTTTACTGACCAACTTTAAGTCGAATCTCAGCGCCATCCAAACTATACACTTCCTTTTCTGTAGCTGATGTTTTAGATCCGAGATAAAATATTCAGTCTTGACTGAAAGTATGCATTCAAATGAAAAATATTTCTAAGAGGAAATAAATCTATCTACTTTCGCAGACTTAAGGTCGCGAAACCGAAATGAAAATTTTAAAGGCGCTCTAACATTATTAATATTTATTTATTTATTTATTTATTTATTTATCTTAAATTTTGTAGGACACGTCTTTCTTTCCAAACTGCGAAGGAATAGTCTGTATTAAACATAATACACCCAAATCATTTACAACACTATGACATAACTATTCAAATATCCCAAACGTCTAGCCACCAGACATTTTCTTGTTACAAGCCAAGGGTCTTACATATAGCGTGTGCAGATTAACGTTTTTTATATTACCACACGTTAACATATCACTTTATATGATTCCGACTGGTCCATATAAGCCCATGAAACTATTGTGCAGTACTCTCTTTACTGATTGGCTGCGATCGTGGCAAAATTTTCTTTACCCCGCCTTATGGAACGTTTTCTGTAACTAATACTGTGAATATTTTGGCGGCCATTTTTCGAATCGACTGACCAAAGGCAATTGAAAAAAAAAGGTCACATCTTTCTGAATAGGGCTAATTTACCCCACTGAGGCTCGTTATGCCATGCATTATCGTCAAAAATGAAACGTTGGACTTGGGTCAACTCGTTTCCTAAATTCAATATTCAATTATTACCCATTTGAGATCCTCTATATATCCTACAATCAGGAAACTACATAATCTATTGTGGAACCAATTGAAAAGCAGCACCGGCCTTAGCAAACGTGGGGGCCGATCTTGATCCTTTCGGCGGGGTTCCCTGGATTTACGCGTGGGACCTCCTGTTAGCACGGCATTTGGAAATAAACTTTTAAACAAGTTTTATATGATATTGAATTTTCCATCGCTTTAATGAATTTCTCTCCATATATATATATATATATATATATATATATATATATATATATATATATATATATATATATATATATATATATATATATATATATATATAATATTGAGCGCGGGGCCTGATTGGACCCAATCGGTCCAATCGGCCTAAGCCTGGCCCCGTTGAAAAGCATAACTATCCTGACTCACTTCATTGAGGAGCAGTGCTATTTAGAATTATCTATCTTGCATTTCTCATGAGGCATACAGTTTGGTTTAAATGGTTCCTGTACGTAAATTTGAGACAGATGTATTGTATAGGTTTATACTCGAAGAGGATGCACAAACAGCCATAACCATCTGCAGGGAACTGTTCTTACACATAAAACTTTTGTTGATGATATTTTCTAGATCTTCATCAGACAAACATTTCAAAGGCCGGTCTAGAAAACAAAAGTAAATAAGTATTTATGTACATATCAATTAGTTATGTATGCTATAATATTCTATCACCGTTTCTTTGCATTCACATTTTTTTAAAATTTCGTTGCAGACATGGGTAATACTAACTGAGCTTTAATGTTGGTATACTGGAATTTTGTATTTAGAAGGATGTGTCTGTCTTCATTTTTACAGGCAATATTTAACACATTATCAGCTATACCATTCAGACGAAAACAGGACAATGTGGCTTTCTCAAGGATACCGACCCAGTCTGGCCTGGGCGGGTATTGAACCAGCTACCTTTGGATTAGGAGTCTGACGCTTAACCATCTGAGCTAGCACGGCTCCTTGTAGGAGAAATAAAACCCTACTTTATACAAATTACCTCAAACGTTCATCACCATCATCATCATCATCACTCTCTCTCTCTCTCTCTCTCTCTCTCTCTCTCTCTCTCTCTCTCTCTCTCTCTCATATTGTTGTGAGGCGCTGAGCATATTCCAAGTGCATCTGGAGTTCTAACAGTTTGGCAATCCTACTCATTTTGTTGAAGTTGATACGTCAAAGATGGGTTACCAGACTGACGAACACTCTGATTTATATCCCTGAAGCACAGACGTGAACGAAACCCCCCCCCCCTTTACACAAAAACTAACTATACCCACACCACAACCAAAACATGGACCGCGCTGACCTAAAAGAAACACTCACGTTCACATTTTACCTACAAACACACTTTATTATCACTCATACATCCAACCCTAAAACAAACACACACACACTTTTGCAAGTCAGGGAAACGAAGTGTTTACAGGCACACTTCTATCTTTTGACTTACAGTCACACTTACAGACCAACACACAAGTACAGACAAATTTTGCCAATTGAGTAGTATGTCTTTTCTAGATTTTAGGGGTATCCCTGAAAAGGGCTGTTGTATTGGTTAAGAGTTTGGGTAATTTGTCTTAACGTCTGGGATTTCGTCCCCATTTGGCTGCAGGCTTTCACACGGGATACGGCCTGCTTCTTCGGAAGGAGAAGGAGAACTCCATGGTGTCCACTCTACAGTCGACAAAGCCTCTTTCTGGCTCCTGCTGTTGTTGTTGTTGCTGCTGCTGCTGTTGCTGCTTCTGACGTCTGTACTTCTCGGTCCACTCTTCTAGCTCCTTTTTATTTCTTCTCTGAAGACCTCTTCTATCAGGTCTTGTGCCACTGTAAAAATCCCGACATTTTTATCTCTTCAAGCTTGGGCATCAGGTTATCCCTGATACGATGTAAATGGACGTGGGCTTCATTCAGTTTAGCTAGTTTGGAAGACATCTTCACGAGTTGACGAGTGAACAATGGATGGTCAGACTGATTGATTGATTGATTATTTGAATTTACGTCGCGTGCACCCTATTGGGCATGTGCGACAAGTTTGTGCCTGCACAGCAGGCTATTTAATTAATCGTGGGGAAAGGAAGAAGAGCTGCATCCCCCACGCGTTTATGCACACAGGGTGTGCTGATTAATTTGTCCCTTTTCGGTGAATTATATATGCTCCACGGGACATATGATGGGCGGGAATTGTAACACGCATGCCCATCACCTCAGTCAGTTTCTACTGTTTGCTGTTTAATTACTCGTGGAGAGCGGAATTGGAGCCACACTCTCCATGTATTTATGCTTGCATTGTATGCTGTTTAAGTGTGATGTCTCGTGGCAAGGCAGGAGGGTGGTTTGATTGGCGCCAGTTCACAGGAGGGCTCTCCGTGATTCCTGTATCGAGGCCTAATGTTTGTCATCTTGGACAATTTGGAATGTAAAATCTCTGTGCTGTTTTTGTTTTGTTAGAACAGATGGAGATACCTTTGATGACAGCTATGGTTGGTATGTTAAGTCTGATTTTAGATTTAGATTTGCCACCTTGTGTGGCTGGCCCTCATCGTCCTGGGCTTTAGACCACCTTATATGTTGTTATATTTGGGATCTTTCTTATTCCTTAATATTTATGTTGCCGCCTTGTGCGGTTGAGCCTGATGGTCTTGGGTGCTTTGACCACCTTATAAAATGTTAAATCTGGGCCTTATTTTGCTTGTACTGTATATTTATTTTGCCACCTTGTGCGGCTGGGCCAGATGGTCTTGGGTGTTTTGACCACCTTATGTTATTAATTTTATGGTCATACTTGTACTTAATAATACTGGTATTTTCATGTAAGCCTATTGGTGTTATATAGCTGTCACCTCGGGTCAGAGTATATTGTTAGTAGGGAGGATGTTAGTTTATTAGAATTTACTATAGAAATAGAATAATAAATGATAAAGAAAAAACATAAAAGGAAAATATTTTGGGGGGTGGATAAAAGTAATTATTATTATTATGTGATCCTATTTTCAGTATGTGATTTCCGATTTGGGTGTTAGAAGACGCGGTGTGTCGTCCCACCTGGTAGTGGGTCCAAGAACGCGCACAGGCGAGACCATGTCCTAGGCGACATGAATGCTTTCGCCCCTCACCGATAGGGGCTCAACGCCGCGCTCCCTTGCGACCTTCCTCGGGTATGTCTATTCTTTATTTATTATTTTGTTTTCCGAGAGAATGTTGTTCCTATTTTGATTGTTTTATGTAATTTGTTTTTTTTTTCCGAATTGGGCGTTTTGAGGGCGTTCATGGTTTTCTCATCAAGTGGTGGGTCCAAGAACGCGCAAAGGCGAAACCATGTCCAAGGAGACATGAATGCCTTCTCCTCTCACCCAACGGGGGATCCCCACCACGCCACTTAGCAAGGCCTCCCTCGGGGTTTTGTTTCCTTATGGTGCCTTAGTTTTATGTTACAGGTTTTTTACGAGGTGGACGTGGGGAGGCATGTTGTCGCGCATTACATAGTGTCGGGTCTGAGAACGCACACAGGTGAATCCATGTCCTTCACCGGTTGGAGTACTCGTGCATGCTCCTTTGCAAAGGTCTTCCTCATTATCGCTATTTTGTAATGTGGTTTTGTTTCATCGGTTACGGACCTAGGTTTTGATTGATTTTGGTTAAGTTATTTTACTTTTGTTATTTCAATTTTGTTTTTGAGTCCTGACCCTGATTCATTAATATAGTTTAGGATGTTCTGATGTGTTGTGTTAATGTTAGGGTTTTTGTTTCCTAGGAATTCAGGGTATGTATATGGGGATCCAATTTTCTTTTGTTCACTTTGGAATTTGTTTCTTTCTTTCAGATACTTGGAACAAGTGTTGAAGATGTGACACAGGTCTTCTGGTATTTGGCAGTGGAAGCAATTAATGGTGGATGGTTTTTACGCTATGTGCTTTCCAAAGCTGCTAGCCAATTTGGTTTTGCCAATGGTAATTTTGTTAATAATGTTTTGTTCAGAGCTATTTGCTGTTGGTGGTATGATGGTTCTATTTATATCCCTCTGGATGGCAAAATGTTTCCGTCCTTTAGTACTTTGATTCCAATGTTCCTGCCATTTGTTGTTAATATTAGTTTTAATTATTCTGTAGATTTCAGTTACACTATAATTAACGGGTGCGGGATTTGGGTCTCCTAATTTTAGCTCGGCGACCTGATCAACTTTTTCCTTTCCTAAGATTCCTATGTAGGATGGTATCCACATGAAGTCTACTATCTGTTTGTTGACATTTAGTTCCTTAAGTAGAGAGTGTGTTTTACTGAGAAAATGTTCTCTTGATTTGGAGTTGTTTGTTGGTATGGATGTATTGACGCTAAGTGAGTCACTTATTATTACTGATTTGTTAATATTATTATTTTTAATCCATTTCAGAGCTTCCAAGATGGTCCAGAATTCTGCTGTAAAAGTGGAGCAGTGGTCAGGTAGTCTGGATCCCATCTGAGTATTGTATTCCGGGATCACCACTGTTACTGATGATCTAGGGGCGGGCCTGACGTTTTAGAACCATCGGTGTATATCTTGACAAAATTTGAGTATGTGTCAAGTATTTCCATTGTGATGGTGGTTTTCAGCTTAAGTTCCTGTTCAAGTTTGTTACCAAGGTTTTTAGCTTTTGTGTTAATCGTTGGGATAAAATTAATCCAGGGGCTTGGTCAGGGTATTCCGTTGGTTCGGCCTGACATTTCGTTTTTGTTAGTTCTTTCATTAGCTCGTGTAGTTGTTTCCCTCCTGGTACATTAGGAACTCGTTTGCGGCTGAATGGTTTGTCGCATTTGTGTATGGTTATTCTGGTGGGGTGCGTGTCTGGGTGGATTGATACGCATGCTGCATATCTTAGGAAAAGCTCTTGTTGTCTTAGCTGCAATGGCAGCTCTCCAGTGAGTACTTGGAGCTCATCTAGTGATATGGATGGAAGGGTACCTGTGCAGATAATCAATGCTTTTCCTTGTACAGTGTCTAGCTTTTTAAGGTGATGTTGCTTAGCTGAGTTGTAAATTTGACATCCATAGTCCAGCTTCGATCTTATAAGTGCTCCATATATTGTTATTAATTTTCTTGGTTGGACCCCATGTTGTCCCTTTAAGGTTTCGTAATAAGTTTGTCTTTATTACAGTTTTTTTTATCAGGTTGTTGTTATGTTGTCCCCAATTTAGGTGTTCATCGTAATGCATGCCTAGGAACCGCACTACTTTATAAAGTTTAATTGTTTTATTTTGGATGCAGAGTTTGGGGAATGTGAAATTGTTATTTTGGTTTTGGGTTAAAATTATAACTACTGTTTTTTTCATGTGATATCTTAAACCCCCATTTATCCGCCCACCTCTCTATTTTATCTAGACTCTGCTGGATTTCTTCTATTATTTGGTGACTAGTGGGGTTGCCTGCGAACTGAGATATGTCTATTTTATTTGATGTTAAATTTTGGTCAAGGTCATTAATCATGATGTTGAAGAGTGTGATACTGAGTACGCTCCCTTGTGGGTACCATTATCCAGGGAGTACAATTCGGAGTAAGTTTCCCCCACTCTAGTAATAATTTTTCAATCCGTTAAAAAGTTTTCTGTGCAGTTAAACGTGCTGCCTGTGATTCCGTAATAGTTTAGTGTAGCCATCAGGCCTTTGGTCCATACTAGATAGAACCCCTTCTCTAGGTCAAGGAAGACGGTTATGAGGTTCCGATCAGATTTTCTTTGGAATTGAAAGTATTTTGACAGCTGCTTCGAGTCGAATCAATTGGTCTGTGGCGGATCTCTTGTTTCTAAAACCGTACTGATTTTCGGAAATTAAGTTATTGCTTTCGAGATGATGTCTGAGTCGTGAATTGAAATGTTTTGGAAGATAGTAGCCTGACGGTTGGGCTTGCAATGAAATCCAATTCCCCTTTATAAGTTGGTTGTGGGTTAATGATCTCTTATGGCTTAGCCAGGTTGCATGCTGTCATTTTTTGTGATAGTGTTACGTTTCCTGGCCATGTTTTTTCTTGTATTTAATGCCATTTTGTTTGAATTCATTTGCTGAGACATTATTGCTAGATAATTATGATATTTTTGCTGAGGTTACTTAGTATTTTCTAGTTTCCTAATCTGTGTTTTTCTTGACAGATTTTTCTTAGTATTAATCCTGGGTTGATGGGTTGGGAGTAAATTAGGTAATAGATTAGTAGGATTTTGTTAGTCTAAGTATGGCGGTGTTACAGATCCTATAGCAGAAAATCTCACAGTGGTTTTCGAGTGCTTGAGAAACTTGTGAGGATTCTGCCCAGATATAAGCTAGTATGTAACCTAGCACCTGTTTAAGGAAATAGGCGCCGAATTTACAATAAGATTTTTAGTAAACAGTACAGTTATTTGTTAACAGAAATGAATTTGATTGTTAGTTGTTTGGAAAATCGGTAAAAACAGCACATAGTTAGATGCCCGTATGCTTAATAAATATTTCCTGCCTTTTAGAATTTAGACTTCTTTGTTTGATTAAGTGGTTTCCTTTGTTAGATGGGGTAACAGATGGGCGGGCTGCTAGGCGGGCTGCAAAGGTTGTCCGTCCCAAGGCTGGTAAATTTCAGACTTCTTCGTTGAGTTTTGGTGGTGGTGTTTAGAAGATCTGTCTCCGAGAACTTCAATGCTACAACAACAGTGCGTCTGTCTCGTTCAATATCCGTGGTCCGACTGGAACGGAATGGAATGAATGGGATGGAATGGAATGATGGTCAGACTTGTTGTTGATTTTGAATTATAGAGGCGTGCGCACATACTGTGCATGTGCCTCTGTTTAATGTATGCATGGCATACTGTTAAATTACAAGGGGGAAGGAAAAAGTGCCATATTCCCCAGGCTTTAATATCCTCAAAGAGGATTGCTAAATTGACTCAAGATGTTATTTAAACTAGCTGGCGAATCGACTGAATATTGGTGCAGGCAAATAGCACCAGACTGGAGACCGCTTCACAATATGTGTCTCAAGCACGGACGCGATAGAAAACGTCCCTACGGGTTTTTGGTAAGAACGCTATAGCTCATCTAATGTAGAGGGATAGAGAGAAGTCACAGAGCATATATAGTGATAAAAAAATTTAAAACAAACCACAGGCAATAATATTTTATAACATTTTTATTCAACCAACAAACAACCAACAAATAATATAACATCAACACATTTTTCTTTTCAAACAACAAATGTTTCACAAGGTTGACAACGTTGTGAAGTCAAGTTAAACTTCCACTGATGGAGGTCATTTGGCCATTGATGTACACTATGTTTCCTAGCTAGACAAAACCATCTATCTACTTTATGATTCATTTCTAGAAGAGTCACGATCAAAATAAGTCACTAAATGTTCTAAGGGATATCCAAGACTACGTTGATGAAAACAATACACACAATATTGCCTACACACCATGGAATCTGTGCCTTGTAATTTCACATTATTGAATCGTGTCATTTCTTCTCATAAAGTTGATGATGTCGTCTTTTAAAGGCGGTAATCCATAAGAATCAAAATACTCCACACAGGCATCGTGTGGAAAGTAGACGGCTACCCAGTAGGTTCATGGGAGACAACTGTCGTCCGTGTTGAAGACATAAGCTTGATGGTCTTTAGGTTTGCAGTGAGGAAGTTCATCTTTAGCATACGCGACAGGATTCCAAGAAGCGGTGTACGAACTGTTTTTTTAAAAGGTAATAAAGTTCCCAGGTATCCATTTTGTTTTGTTTGTTTATTTCTTGTTTCACGGGTAATGATAAGTCATCAATTTGACTTATTGAATCCTGACTTATTGCTTGAAAATCTGTCAAGTAAACGTCTCGTCGCTTCGTCTCCTTACTCTGTGCCAAGCGATATTCCATGCGATGGATCTCTAGAGCAGTCAATGGAGGGAAGGAATGATCACGCAAGTCTTTATACTACTGATGCAACATTGCTTTTTCCGAGAAGAGACCCAAAGCGTCATCTAGATACTCCAATTTTTCTTCTTCACTCATCATCAGACATTTATCCTTTTGAATTTGACTGTGATGATCATTTTGACATCCATCGCAATCTTTCTTGGTCAACTCTGTAATTGTTTCTGCCAGGTGTTTTCAAAGCATGAGACTAAATGTTGTTCTTGTTCAGGCCATCTGGACATTACCATCACCTTTTCGTCTTTGTGTTTTGGTTCTGCTTCCAAGGTATCCTCTATATCATTTCCAAAGAGACTCTACCATTGAAAGAGGGATAAGAGTCTTCCATAGCTTCTAATAGTCTAGAATGACTTCTTTCAAACCGTTGACTTCTAGTATGTTGTTGAATTCGGCATACAAGATGACATTCACTGTCTCGGTTAGAGCTTCTGCACACTGATGTTCCACACGCCCTTGTCGCTGCCTTGGTCTGGAGTGAAATCAAAGGCCCACAAAGCATAGCCTCCTGCATAATCGTCGTACGAAATGCCGTGGCTGGTGTTGGTCCCTAACTGTCTCGTGGCGTCGTACAGGAACAAGTACGATCTCAAGTAATTCTTCTCGGTAAACTTAGGTTCGAAGGGTCTGGTACACAAGGTTTTACCATCGCGACTGACTTTGATCTTGGACACTCTGTAGTGCTTAAACTCGAAAGGATTGGCAGTGATGGCTCCGTTGAGGGCTTCGTTGCTGACGATATCAACGATTAAACGTTCGGTTTACTGTCCTTGGAATAGATGATCTTCGATCTTGGATCGGAGGCCAGCAGCAATGGTGAAGGTTTTCACTTCTACGCGTCGTATCGGATAGTTGGCGGTCGTTCTGCTCAAAGTGTGGCTGATGTCGTTTCACACTTTAGGTAACACTTCCACGCGTCACACGTAGAGTCTGGCTTCTTGGATGATGGTTTTTTACTCGTTGGAATGGGCCATAAAATGGAAAACGGTAGCATTCAATCTCAGGCGGATATCCACCCCGTTCATCAAATACATTTCTTGCAACCACATGTCCAAATGCAAACGATCCATCAGTTCTAAACTACGTCCTTGCAGGATTTTCTTTCGACGTTCGTTAAAACCCACATTGTGAGGATCGTCAGCTGCTGTTAGAACTGTGTCGTCAAACTTGTCCGCACCTGATTTGTCAGGTGTCCATACTACGCAAGCAACCAGATGAGTGTTCTTGGTATCTTTTCCGTACATCAAGAGATTTTCGAGGTAGGTTCGGTAAGGGTAAGCATCAATACTGCTGCTGACTAGTTTGTTATTCAAGTACAAATTCACTTTGCTGAACAAGGAATGTATGAAATTGTTGACGGGAGCTACTCTAGCATCGGCTCCCGGAGCGGTGTCGTCCGTTTTGATCACTTTAACTTTCACGTACAATTAACTGCTCTTCAGATCTATGTATTCTTCGGGCTGACCTTTGATTTTAAATTCGATGGGGGCTGAAGTCGTCAAAGAGGAAATGGGATGAAATTCTACCCTTTGGGATTCTTGCATCGTCATCATGGTGGGTGGCATGGCAAACAGATCCAGTTCCGACTTGGAACATTCGCAAGACTTTCGGTGCATCATTTTCTCTCTCCGTTGTTTAATAATCAAAAACGTCTAATTCTCGGACGGTTCTTCTTTTCTTGGTCTTTCTAGCTCTGTGTGTTAAGTCCTTTGGAGGGGTGTCTTCGTCGTCTCTCTCTATCTTGTCCTTGCTGTGGAGTCAGGGAAGCAAGACATTTTTGCCTGCTCTGAAGAAGGCTTCTTTGGGATTTTGTTTGTCGATGATTACATTTTGGAGAAATTCTTTGCCTTGCGTCAAAGCGGCATCTCTCAAGGCGTGGAATCCTCGTGTCACCAGCGGTTTCAAAACGGGGGTTACCGAACGAAACGCAGATTTCAGCATATCTCCTGAACCATGTCCTCGCTGTCGAGCGACTCCTCGGTACACAGGATACATGACTTGCAGGCCGTTAGAGAATCGTTTTCGACAATGGAGTTTCACTGTGACTTTCCATTTGGAGAATAGAATATTTTGTCCCAGATATCCTTTTATGCCAATGTTGACACTGTCGAAATACGACTTACTTACGGGCAAATAGTGAGGATGTACAAATTCGCGGTGAACGTGATAGGTGTTTCCACCTTCCTCGTCATTGGTTGTGGCAGAATCCGCTTTGAAAGGAATGACTCGCAGTAACGGTGCAGATGTGTGTCCCACCACGTTGTACTCCACCACATCATAGTACACACAGACTGAATTTAATCCTTGGTTCAGTTCTACAGGGGATCAAAAAATCATCACAATTTTTAAGTTGTTGGTGATGGGTGGCATGAGTGGACCCTTGATCATCTTGAGGTTTCCACCCAGGATGTCAAACAATCAGGACAAAATGTAATAGACAACGTTTTTTCATTCGAAAATTTCATCAGCAGGAGACGAGTCACTTTATGGTACTCGAGGGTGACACTTAGTTTCGTTTTGTCCAAGGCTTTGCCAAACAACACATTGAATTTGGAAGCAATCGTTTCCACCAGATGTTGACCGTCAAAATAATAGCCTGCAGGAATTTTCATCAGTTAGATGTACCGTGGAGTATTGGGTGACACTGGTCGTTCAGAGAAAAATCTTCAGTTTCGTTTTCATTCAAGTATTGTTGCACTTGGTCGTTCAGAACTTCAATCTCAAAAGTGTTTCGATTTTCAGATATGTTATTGATTTGTGTAGGGTGAATCATTTCGACCAAAACCACTTCCCAATGGGCTTCTTGATCCGATTGGATGGCCTGAGGTAATTTGTAAAACAGCACAAAGTATTGTGGGGAGACACCTCCATAGAACTGTCACAGGGTAAAGTTAAGTAAAAGTATTCATAATTCCAGAGTTCTGCTGTACGAGAGGTCACTGGAAGTCAGAGGAGTGTCCAAAAGAAGGTTGTTGTTGTTGTTTTGGTGGTGACTGTTGGGAGAGTGACTGCGTTGGTCGCACAAATCCCGTCGTTTCCATTAGAGTATTTCAGGGAAGGATTTGGAAGAAGGTAACCGATGCACCTTTTCAGTAAAATGGTACACAATTGTTTGTCTCCTTGTTGCAAACTCGTATTGGCTATGGCAGCACCGATGACACATTACACCACAAAGGCTTGGCAGAAAAAGACAATTTGCATTTTAGGCACACGTTCTCCACACTACACCCACAAAGGGTTGCTTTTGTACAACTTGCAGAGAAGAACTCGGTGAAGGAGTGGTCACTGTAGTGGTAGCGGTTGAGGCTGTGTTGAAGGGCATGATGGTCACTTCTTTTTATAGTTGATGACTTGTGAAGCGTCGATCCAAGAATCAAAACTTTGAGGATATCCTTTCCAACGTTCTTTGACTTCTTTGACACGTCGTTTTTCCACTTTACGGGTTATTTGATCGAGAATGCTTTCGATGTCGTACACCTAGTCTTCCTTTTTGGTCACACGTTGTAACTCGGGGAAGAAAAAAGTTTCTTTTAACACTTCCCCCTTCATGTCTTCCAATTTATAGACGGCAGGATGACGACCACGCACTCGTCCAGTAACACGAAACAATTCCGTGGTCCAGTTGGGTAAGTAACCTTTGTCGAAAGTGCAGTGTCGTCCTTCCATCAGATTCCAAAGGTCACGTCTGAGATCATTTCACCCCAGAGGTCTCTTTTATCTTCTTGGTCCTTTTTATCCTGGACCCATGGGTAAAACACCTCCTAGGAGTCCTCCCAGCATAGTTGTCGCTATTCCTTTGACAATGGGTCCCATCAGGGGTAAAAATCCTCCATGTTGCACCAACATCTTTTTTCTTTTGACGAATGGGAATTTTCTTTTGAACCATTTGGCGATGAACGCGTCCATGTTTGGCGAAGCGTTCTTTCTGGTGTTTAGTCAAAGGTATCGTTTCTTTCAAGACATTCAAACAGCATTCGCACACTGTATTGATGACGTCTTTGAAGGATGTTTGAATGAGTTGTTTTCGCATGGATGGAGTGACTTTGGTCAGGACGGACAACACGTCCCAATGTTTGGCTAAATGAGGAGGCAGTCCTTTCCTTTTATTTCCTTCTTGGCAAGAGAGTGGTGGTGTGCACTTCTTTTAGGTGACATCTTTTTCGTTCTGGAGCAAAAATACACTGAAGTCCATTGCTTGACATGCGTTTTTTTTCTCTTATATTTTGACTGGTGAAAATAGACCAGGAAAACTTTTGAGAAACTGTTGTAACAAAACAGGCATAAAAAAATCCTCCTCTTTGCTGCAACCTCTCTGCGGCGATCTGCTGGTTGCGTCAAGGCTACTTTGTTTCTCTCAAAAATGCATTTGGTTTGATGTGGGATTTGAATTATGCCTTGAAGTAATTGACGTGCTGTCACCGTAAACCATCGTAAGACTTCTCTGAGACTGGCTTCTAAAACACGAGCACGTATTGTGAGTTTGTTTGACACCGTACAAGGCACGAATCAATTCGACGGAAAGATGAGACTGAAGGGACGTCATGTTGACGATGTGTGAGACAGACCAGAAGTGTCTGAGTTTTTATAGATTTTTTTTGAGTCGACGGGGACGTGTACACGACAGGCCCCCGTCTTGGCACCAGTGGTGAAACAATTGGATACGAAATCGCAGATAATCGGTGGTAGTGGGTTTTAAATCCACGAGTAAATAGGCGTGAGGGGTTTGAGTAGCATCGTCGTACGCATGAGTCAGCAAGGAGTTCCTAACTGTTTGGCTAACACTTGCTATAATTTAGAGTCAATCCTTTCACTTTGCAGTTTGTGTGCACGTCTCCTTGTTGGTCCCGGTATTCGTTGCCGTAATATTTTGAACCGCCACTAGCAAAACTTAGAATCCTGTCGTTGGGGTGCTCGTCTGTCCAGGCTCCTAAACGGTTTCCTTCGATGTCCAGGTAACGGTGACCAAGGCGATCGATGTAGATGCAACTGTCCGTATCAAAGTACAGCACACGATCTCCTAAATGGTGTAAGGCTTCGTAAAATTTTAAACGAGCATGGGCTGTCAAGTAGGCTGCAATAATGACATTTCCAAATTCTTCAGCCTGTACAAAATCCAGGTCTCCTTCGTAATTGACCAGGATCAAGTCGTCACGAAGGAAGTCCACGTGTTTCATATGTTTGGTTTTGTCGTGAATCAACTGGACGTGGCGGGAAGGTTCTGTCAAATATTCCGTCTTGGGTAAACACGGTCGTTGTGCCATTTTGCCCCACAAGCAATTCAAATCGTCGACCTTCGTTTTTCTCGATGTGACCTAAAGTGATACCTTCCTGGTCAAAGTATTGCTCTTTGAATTTCTTTTGGTCTTCGGAAGTGAGACACCAAGAAGGATAGCCACTGGCTTCTTGTTTCAGTTTCGAAAAGGCATCCACGTAGTCTGCGAAAATACCTTTCTGAGTCTCGTCGCCCTTGTGGTACTGTTCTGTCTTTGAAAAGTGGTAAATTTCGTACACTTCTAATAATTGGTATCCCAGGTCCAGAGCTTTAGACAATTCCACGCTAACATACGTTCCTGTCAAGGAGCGTTCTTCCTGGGCGTGCTGACAAGGTTGGTCTTGGTTGCACGTTTCTGCACAAGTACGGCACAAGGGAAACATCAGTTTTCCTTGCCAATGGTGAGGTACAACGGGATGGCACAAGTCGGTGGGAGGCAAGACTTTACATTTAATCAATCCTTCGTATTGTCGAATGTTGTCCACGTCGATGTGTTCCGTCTGCAATTGAGGGTGCCCTGCCGGAAAGTGACAATATTTGCACATGTAAGGATACAGCGAACACACGTCTAAGTATTTGATTTCTTCTCCTTCTCTTCGTCAGTGTGGTACAGCAAACAGGTAACATTAGTCCGTCCTCCGTACAAACTGCCCCGAGGGTTCAGAGGGTCCACCAATTTGTAACTTTCCACGATGCGTTTAAATTTGGGATCGGTTTTCAAACGGTATTGTACTCGTGTTCCCACATTTCCATTACTTGGTATCCTTGCTGTTCTAACTTTAAGCGTCGCTGACAGGTGACCTCGTACAAGTCTTCCATGGAACATTGCAAAAATTGATTTTGGGTGTACCGTTGCGGGTAGCAGATGGGACATCCGTGAAATAAACAACTATTAAACTCGTACACGATCTTAGGGTTTGCTAAGTCTCAATTATCCAAGGAGTACGTTCCGATGGTCTTTTCACATCCTCCCTATCGGGAGTGTTGGATCCACAATATTTTAACATTTCTTCCTGAAAGTCGATGGGGTCCGAAGCGTGAGTTTGGTACCAAGCGTAGAAAGCTTCTCGTTGTTCGGTACGCATGTTGTTGGGGTCGTAGTAGTGAGCATCAGGCAAATGTGGTAGAACGGTGTGTTGATTGGCTTCGGTATTGAAAAAGTGCGGAAAGTATCCTTTGGCCATTTCTGTCATTGCAAATGTTTTAGGCATTCGACTCAATGGCATGACCAATTAACTCATCGAATCTCTATACGGCACTTGTCCCACTTGCATGAAAATGAGCTTGGTTCCGTTCAAAGTCACTTTAGGACGTTCGGTGCTTTGTTCCGTATAATATCTGAGAAGAAACTGTCCATCGTATCCCGAGAAATTGTGAGCCATCACCGTGGCATAGCGATGGCTATCTCCGTAACGTTCGATGTACTCTTGGCTCCACTTCTCGTCGATAGGGTCTAAGATTAATTGTTCAAAATCGGCCAGCGTGTTCGGTTCTCGAAAGATTTTTTCCACGTCAGCCAGAAATCTTGCTACAGTGAGGGCAATGGCAAAAGATCGGTTCTTGGGTGCACTTCTCGCACGCTCGATGAGCCACGCAGAAATTAGGAATGTAAATAGCGGTCTCTTGCATGCATTCGAAATCGAAAAAGATGAAATTCCCTTTCTTCTTCTGGTCATCTTCTTCCTCCTGTTGGGGTAGGTATTTTTGAATGTAGCATTCGTGTTCCAAGTCCACGATTTGGTGACAAATGTGACATCGTTTCTTTCCTGAATATATGCCAGCCTTGGTACCATTGGTACGTATGCCTTGTCCACAAGTAGGGCACAATCTCAGAAGTTGACAAGCACTTTTCTGCTATGAACCTTACGTCTTCAGATGTTGTTGGTAACAAAAGTTCGCTGACAAGCTGGGAATGCACTCATTTTTGTCCTTCGCCAATACAGGGTTAAGAGGAGAAACATCCCTCACATTTCGATCCACAATGCTTGTGTTGCTCTCGATTGTTATACCCATAGTCACATTTGTCACAATAATAGCTGTATCCCTGGAATCCGGTGATACTGGTAATGGCATCGAAATGTTCATCGTGATGATAGATGTAAATGTATTTTCCGTCTTTGAAATAATTGCCTCGAAACAACAGAGGTCCGCGCACTTCTTGAAGGTGCACTTTCAAGGTGTAGCGTGGAGCTAAGACGTCTTGCAATGTTTGCATTTCAGGAATGCCACCGGATGTGTCTTTAGATAGGCCAGCTTGCTGTAACAGGAGTTCTGCTTCTCTTTGTTGCCTGGCTTGGTTCGATTTTCGAATGTTGTCCCAGGCTCTTTTCCATTCTACCGTGTAGTTTTTGTCAGCATACGTTCGTCCCACCACGATGGCACGGGCTAAACACAGCTTGTCTTGAGGGTTGTTAATTTGAACGACTCTGTGTTTGGTTCTGCGAAGGTCGTTCACCAATAATACTTTTGTGCAGTCACCTTGGGAAGAAAACCGTGGGTCTTGTACAATGTCACTTTTCCATCGGTGATGTGAAACTTGTCGTTGGATTGCTGCACGTGTTGAATCTTGTCGATGACCTTGGAAGGTGCCAATTCTGCTGGGCTGCTAAACTCGATCCAAACGGGTGACTTCAAACTGTCGTGATAAATGGAGAGTCTCAAGCGATCGTCTTCTTTGGCTTCATATTGTCGTTTCAGTATGGTTAACAAGGAATCCCACACATCGGTGATGAACCCTTTTACTTTCTACAACGGTATGTCGGACTTGAAATCTTTAAACTTCACCGTGTTCGTGTAGGCCGTGGTTCTAAATTTTCTAGAGGAGTGTTTGCCGGTCTCTGTTTTCTCCAGCGGTACGACTGACTTGAAATCTTTAAATTTCACCGTGTTGCTGTGGTTCTAAATTTTCTGGAGGAGCGTTTGTCCATCTCTCGAATGTGGTAATAGTTTTCAGGCGTTACTGGTGGTGGACTTTGGCTTGGTCTAGATTCTCTGGTCTGGATGCAGACGTAGAAGGTATGGATTCTGGCTCACTCACGTCATCTTCAAAATCGCTGGCATGGATTTGAGCCAATACTTCAGCTACTGTGCGAGGCGATAGGTCACGTTTCTGCCTCTTTCTTTCTTCTCCTTTCTTCACAAAATGGTGCGATCATTTCATCTTGATTGCAAAATGACAAATGACTACATTTTAAACGCCATGGTCCCCTATATATAAATGTAAGGTCAGTGTCTTCCTTATATAAAGTATTAGTGTCTTCCCTCAGAGTATTCATTTCTTCTGAGAAGCCGACGGACTACTCCCCTTCCCTTCGGGATAAAAGTCATGATACTTGCTATATCTGTCAGAAGAAAGGGCATTGGTCTTCTGAGTGTCCACAACGTCAAAGTAAGACAAGCGTAAAAAGAGACAAAGGTCAAGATACCTGTTATCATTGTCAAGAGAAAGGACATTGGTCTTCAGACTGCCCTAAGAAAAAAGAGAACCGATCCAAGAAACAAGAGGAGCAGGAGGAGGGAGCTTCCGAACAGGAAGAAGAGTTATCCTTCGAAAAGGAAGAACCCAGACAAGTCCAGAAAGAGAAGAAAAGAAGACGAGAGGAAAGTGAGGAAGAAGAGGAAAAACCCGTGACAGTGAAGAAGCTCAAGAAAGGAGAGAATGAAAAGATAAAGAAGTCTATGAACTTTTTAAAGTGTTGTGTTGTAAAATTTGATTGTAAATCTTTACAAAGAATATGCCAGAAAGGAAAACGTAAGTGTCTCTTGGTTTTGATTTTTATAATCATAAGGACCTACACTCACGCACTACACACGTACATCATGGGAAAAAAGGATTTAAGCTTTATTTGATTTTGGCCTCTTTTCGAGAGAGATGGTGGCCCTGAAAAGGACCGTTAGGTGTTTGTTATTTTTTTGGGAGGGGGGGTTCTCAAAAAAAAAAAAAAACAAACTCAGGG
>JAECUM010048733.1:0-32624 GCA_016617855.1 Megalonaias nervosa
AGAGAGAGAGAGAGAGAGAGAGAGAGAGAGAGAGAGAGAGAGAGAGAGAGAAGGAGGAGAAGGAGTAACGGGGAGAGAGAATTACTACTGGAGTATTTAATGTACTGTATGCGGACAAAACACTACCTGTTTCTGGTTGTAAATTTTGCGTAGATTACGAAAAATACAGCCTTAGATGTTTTTGCCTTGTCATTTAAAAAACAAACAGAAATTGATTTACTTTGCTGTATATCGATCCCGAATTGCTAATGTGGAAAATGGAGATAGAGTTAAATTCGATATAACAATGAAGCACTTTTTTGGTATGAAAAGATTGTGAAGTCATTAAATATTTAAATACAGACTCGATAATCAAGAATTAAGTTCAAGGTTAAAGGCCATGACGGGTCAGGGGTCAATCAGTAGCGATCCGAGAGGGTATTACCCCAGGCACAAATCGATGTTGGGGTGGGCTTTTCTTAGGCTTAAATTTTCATAGTTTTGCACCTTATCACAGTGAAACGGAGGCAAATCTTCACAAAACTTTTATTTAAAAGTGGGGAGGGGTAATGGAGGCTGGGAACAGACAAACAAATGTTCTCTATGGCAATGTAGGGGCGCCACTAAAGTTGCTCTTTAGAGCATTGTCTCTGGAAGTCGGATAAATCAGATATATTTGTTGATATTGATGGATGATCTGTTTTGTTTGATCTCATCTGTTTATGAAAATGTCCACATTTTGCTGCATGCTTTCTGGAGCACTCCCGCGTACAGCTTAGATACTTACTGGTATTTGGTAACAGACATATCTAGCACGAAATTCAAAATGACCACAGCACACAGGGTTGAGTTATTTCATGTGGATTTACAAGTCGCAAAACGTAGGATTTGATCGGAAATATTCGGTACCGATCGCCAAAAGGACTCTTCAACCGACGATAGCTCAGGAGACGCGAGAAATATCGGTAAGTGTCTAAAATGTACATCAATATGTTGCGGACAGGTTTATCTGCAAACATTTCCTCTATTTTATGAATAGATGAAATCAAACCCTCAAATAGGCCATCAGTACGAACACAGATTTGGGGTCAGATTTATCGGACTATGCTTCTGGGTGCCTCTGTACGGGCGCCACTAAAGAACATCCCCTCCTCTGCGCCTAGAACCCTCTCGCCGCCATTAGATCACTAACATGGTACATACAGAAAATAGAAGACAATTAATCTATAAAAATACACGTCACGGTCTATTTGCAGTTGTTTAATTATCGTTTATTTTTATCCTTTTTAAGCTATGATGACCTCTGGTTAATTTGATAGTAGATTTCATTATGAGATATGGGTATGTGTTGTCCCTGTAATTTACCATATAATGCAAGGAGCTACAAGAGGCTAGAAGACACAAAACCAAGCTCGAAATGTATGAGATGTACTAAATGGTGTCATATTTTGTTATACTTCGACGTCTGCTTGCTATTTTGAGACGCAAGTGTCTATAGTTATTACTTTCCTTTTACATGGAAACAGTTACATTCTGAAATGCAACATTTTCCGTAACGTTTTTACCAACATGATAACATCGTTTGACTTTTACGCTGTTACAAGTCTGTGTATTTACGTTGTTACGAGTCTGCTCATTTACACTATGTTCCTAGTCTGCGCATTTACGTTGATACGTTGTTACTAGTCTGCGCATTTACGCTATGTTACTAGTCTGCAGAATGCAGGACACTGTGTAAGCTATATAGAGTAAACGAAATCGAATATGATGCCACAATGGCCTTAACCGACATCGACATGTCGAGCCCTGATGGACCTCATCAACTACAGGGTAATCAAACATAACATGCCTGGGATAACTACGATGACAATACAGAGATATTTTCAGTTTGTGAAACGCTGAATGACATAACTGAGCTGTGTCAGAACATTCTTAAGTTGAAACTTATTCAAACCAAGGGACGTGGCATTTTAAATCTCCAACAAATATCGATCGGACGATGAAGAGGACGTTTTTCATAGCTGATATGCTGCAGCTTGAAGCATATAAGAAGAAACCTAAAATTTCAACATAGATGCTAGTGAGTCCCTGAACAAGTAATTCAGACAGAGACGGGTGGAATGAACTTTACAGTATCATATATAATATGTACCATAGCACGCTTATGTGGGTTGGGTGGAATTCTCAAGCGCAAATGATCCACTGCAAAGCTGGCTATGTGTAGAACATAAGTCGACAGCCGACAAGGCTTGATAGAGTATTTGAAATGATCAGAGTTTCTCAGAAAGGTACAAGGGAATGGGGCATAAATATTTTGCGATCGTTTACAATTATCTAGCAATTGTGATGCAGTAATACATATTAAAGACTACTAATTCCTGAAGTTTGACATCATCTTTGTCTGGTATGGTCCCTTTGACATTATGTATGCTTTTTAGACGTGGAGTGGTGTCTTTGAGCTATGCTGGTTTTGCATGCATCAGGTAGATCTTACATTCTTGCTGACAAAGAAATACAAATTCCAGGTTTTGTAATGTCCACATAGGTGGCAAGCATTTCAATCACTGTAAACGCGTGCATCCACTTCTGGCTTAGGTTTTCCGGTCCTTCGTTTCAGAAGCTTGAGATCATTTGGAAAGCTGTCCACCCAGCTGAGGGTTCGTCTGAATCAACTGTTAGAGAAAGCTTCAACATTGACTATGCATAAATTAACACAAACAGAGGAATGCAATGAATTCATTTAAAGATGCAAAGATTATTCAGAGAACCCAGGAGCAGGTTCTTACAGAAACAAAACGTCATGGAAACGTGCCCCAACAAAAATGATCTGACCGCTTGCAAAGCTGATAGGTATCTCTCAAGGTCCTGTGTCACCTTGCAGGCGTGTAATTTTTCAAAACATATGAAGGAAAGCTTGATTGCATACCCTTGGACACCACGTCATTGTAACTCAACATTTTGCATCGATTAACCCTGTACTTTCCAAAAACTATAGATAGCGCATACGAATTTCCATAAAAGTGATTGGTACTGAAACCAACTTTACTTTTTCCGTCTGAAGAAGTGACTTTTTAAAATTTTATTTTGGGATGAGTGCAGTTTCAGATCATTTTGTATAAATGAACTTTATTGTTTAAAGTTTTGAGAAAATCAAACAACTAAAGGTTCTGGAATATAAATGTCTACTTGACATAAATAGCATAGAATCTCATGTAACCTTTATCCTCAAATATATAGTACAAAATCCTGCTACTATTAAGTGTATCAAATATTAGCGTGTAGTGATACTTTACATAGTTAATATGTACCCATACCAGACATTGATACGCATAATCAACATGGACAGAAGTTGTCTTTACTTCTAATAAAAATATTTTTAATGAAAACAACTGAGAAATAGAAATGTTGAGTAAAATATTTTCAAAGGTTCAGTGTATCCCATTTAATTCATGTTTTCCACACTTACTGAATTCTGATTCCATGTATTCCTTGACTCTGACGTGACTGATTAATGATCTTGTCAGCAAATGAAAGTTTAATAAATCGGCATAGTAATCATAGGGATGCGAAAGTTTGATAAATTGGCATATTTTTTCATAGGGATGATAACGTTGCTCCTGCAAAAGCAAAATTTAACTATTCTAGTTTCAAACGTAGCTACTGCAGGCTCTACGTGCAGGCGATACGTTCTAATTTTGAATTAAAATTGGCAAATCAGAAACAACTTAGGCTGCTATGTTCGTAACCGACGCAAAATTTCCTATTTATAAACATCTTCACACTGTTTGGCTCCACACTGCATACTGAATACCCTTGTAGTTCCAGGATACCTTGAAAGAGGCCGATACTTCAGGCAATCAACAGCAAATGAAGCGTTCTCCTGTTTGTATCAGACCACAGTTAGACATTACATATTCATCGTCACAACTCTTATATTTATGTATCATTATTTATTCACATCTTAAGTCATCTTTCATTATTAACTCACTAGAGTTTCATATGCTCGTTACTGATTTAGTCAAATTGAGTTGTCGAAATGACCTGTCCTCATATGTCAGTGTACATATAACTTTTGTTTCTAATGAGCACGCAATTAACAAATCAATATATTTCCATGAACTCGACTATCATTTCATTCTCGACATAAATTGTAACATTGCACAGAAAGCCAGAGTGGTGATAAATAGTACACTTAAATAATGTACTACGTTTCAGAGCATCTCCGTGACGTAAGGCAAATAAAGCTGCTGTGTTTGTACTCTTGTCATATCTAGCGTTCACCACTGTTCTGTATAGTCTCCAACTCGGTGATGTTTGGTATCGTTTAGGGTTTCTTCAGGATCTTGATTTGCATATGTATTGTTGTGTATGGTTTAATACATTGATAACTAGACTATATAATTTTTGATTTACCAAAAGATTCCAAACATCCAGAGTCGGAGTAGATATAACGTATTGTTCAAATAGAAGAGTTTTGAGTTTCACTCTGATTCTAAAACAATGATCTAGAACATTCCTAGACGTTTTGAAATACAGATAGAAAGATGGAAATTTAGATGAATGAAATGATTTTACATAATATATCGCAATAGGGTGCTAACGTTTTCATATATTCCATTGATATTCGTGGACACAAAACATTATAAAGAATTTGGCTGTATATTACATGTATTTTTCAGCAGCTCTGTCTTTCATGCATCTACACAGGGTATTTGGATTCCCTTCGACTCTACTGGCAAATTGGGAGGAACTGACTATTCTCGGTTTGCTCGTAATAATATTTGCCAAAATTTATCACTTTGACGCATGTGACACTCTTCTTATGCCCTCATCAACAGAAGCACCAAGCGAACCCAAGGATGAATGCCCTCCCCCAAAACGCATCAGTCTGGAAGCTCGACTGAGAGTTAATTCATTGGATAAAATACCAAAAGAAGTAACTCAAGAAGAAATCCTTCCTCAGAATGGAGCATTTCGCAGCCCAAGAATTCTTCACCAAACGTGGAAAACAAGAGACATACCTTTTATGTTTCATTCTTGGATAAAGTCTTTCTTCGACAACAACAAGGACTGGACATATCGTTTCTGGTCAGATGAAAGTGCCAGACTGTTGGTTTGCACCAAATATCCAATGTTTCTTCCATTTTATGATCACTATAGCCATAGCATAGCATATTCAGAACTGATGCTATACGATACATTCTGCTGTATGAGTACGAAGGAGTATATGCAGATATAGATGTAAAGAGTTTGCGTCCACTCGATCCCTTTTTAACGAAAATATTCTTGCCTTCTCGGACAAGAACCACACGAACATCCCATACTTGAGAGTCGCTTTGATGGTTTGGCGTGTAATGCGCTGATGGCGTGCCGGAAAGAACACCCATTCTATGCAAATGCTGATTCAGTCTTTGCCATCCTTTTACCATTTTCCAATGTGCCTGGCCGCTACCTGACCTCATTTTCTCACTCTTCAGTACAGAAATTATATCGCAGCTAACCAGTTTCTCGATTCAACAGATGATGACGGAGTGTATCTGGCTCCGCCTGAATACTTCTTCCCATCGCTTGATTCGGACAAGTTTGACTTCTTTCGAATGACCTGCTATCGTCCGGAATATTTGCCCAATATGACTCGGTGGGCATGTGAAGCCCTGGCGAATAGGGGATACGAGCGGAAGCCTTGTGCATTTTCGTACACACAACATATGTGGTATCATACATACGGACATGAGATTGGCATCAACACAATGAAAACGGCAGATATCCTGATGCTAGCTCCTGATGCTGTCTTCTAGGGCATAGTAACTTTTAACGGACTTTCGGAACTTTTTCAGAAAGTGTACATAAATGAATATTTCTCAGTTTTTCATTGTATTTGACTTTAAAAAGCTGAAATAACTACGAAATGTACAAACTAAAATTTGAAGAGAACAGCCCACCTTAGTTTAATGACGAGTACTCCAAATTAGTAATTTTGTCAGCTTACAACCCTGATCGATAGCTCACCGATATATTAGGTATATGGTACAAAACTGTTGCTAGAGGTCGCTTTTTTCGCTTCCTGATGTTGCTTTTATATATGAAAAATCAAATAAACTAGCGCTCACGCGCGTGCATAAGTGTGATTGCATACAGACGTTCTGTATTTATCATGGCACATCCGTATGCAATATCTCCGCTCTGTATGGCTGAAGCAAAAGCGTGAGTATGTTGAGTCACTGTTGAATGATGTCAAATTTCGATATGTAATATCCATGTGGTTGTATATAAGATTACCCTTTCTATATGAATGATGTCAGATTTCGGTATGTAATGTGCACGTTTTTCATAAAGTCAAATGTTTGTGTGCGCAAGATCCCTGTTCTAGATTACTGATGTCAAACGTTTTATGTTAGATTGGCGGTCTATAAAAGGTATCAAATGTCTATTTCTCGTTTTTACAATATGGAGTACAAAAGTAAGTAATTTAAAAAAATTAATATCAGACGTATGTAAAGTGTCCATGCACATGATAATAACAAAGATATGTAAACAAAGTCCACATCCTGTGAGTATAATACCACTAGAGGGAATCTGAGAACACGCTTCGGTAACTATGTTCTTAGTCCACCTGCCTAATTAATCAATTCTCTGGGCAGCTATCAGTAACAATGTGTTACAAAAATAAAATAAAATAAAAAATAAAATAAAATAAAAATAAATAAATTGTTTTTCATAATTTACTGGTCGCATTGTGGTTAATATCATACCATAGTAATGTACACCCTGCTTTTTCATATATATATATATATATATATATATATATATATATATATATATATATATATATATATATATATATATATAGTGTGTGTGTGTGTGTGTGTGTGTGTGTGTGTGTGTGTGTGTGTACGCTGTATCAATGATATACCACGAGATGTATAAATTTTTCATTTAACGGAAACGCGGCTTGCCGAGTTTCCTTTAAATGAAAAATTTATACTAGTGGTATATCATTGATACAGAGTACATACTATACATATATTTTATTTATATCACATACAAATATATATATTTACCTTTTGAACGGAGTTAGATTGACGAGAGGCAACTGTGTATTGACTGGGTGAATGAACTCACATCCCTGCCGAGTGTGTCCGCTACCAAATAAAGTTCTGTCTTTTTGTGCCTATTCACAATCACCATTTCATAATGATAAGTTGATTGTTTTCGTTTTTGAGTTTCTATTCTTTTCACATTGATTAAATCAGTATAAGTTACACTTATGATTTATACATGAAAGATGGTTTTAATGAAGAAAATAGAGCGATAAGCCTACAGACACATTGATTCCTGAATACTGTTCGCTCATCAATGCAATGACGTAGAGGCGCAAGGAAATTAGTGTGGAATAGAATCTAAGCAAAACGACGAACCAACAATTAAAATATTTTACTATATTTAAAGTTGGTCTAAGAAATCATTATTCTGCTTTAATTAACATTACTACCGACCATAAATTTGTTTCTCTCTGTCTCTCTCTTCCTGTGGTCGGTTTGACTTAACATTTACCATCATTCTTCAAAGGTCCAGAGACGTGGTATTACATAAGCGAAAATCCTCAATTTTCGTCTTTTCATGGATTTTCGCCCGTAGCTTGATGCGATGGTCAAGAGAGAGAGAGAGAGAGAGAGAGAGAGAGAGAGAGAGAGAGAGAGAGAGAGAGAGAATGGGGGTGGGTGGGGGTGTGGCCTTTGGATATTTTCATATTTAATTAATAATAATCGATTTTTAGAACCTAATAATAGGTTTAAGAAACAACGACATCAACAAAGCCTTAAATACATTACATATATGTGCCCCGTAACTGTGTCGACCGGTAATTGCAAATTTGTATCATTGATTATATAAACACTTTAGATAGGTCCCAAAGGAAGTGTAAACATACCGTTATGACGTACGATATTGTCGGTTACTTGGTGCAATTTCAGTTTCAAGGTTTTTTTTATCCAGCCCAATTTCTTTTTCTCTCTCACTCCAGATTTCTGCATATTTTGTCCCTTGTGCATGAGAGCGGGGGGGGGGGGGAAGGAAAAAGAAGGGATTGAGATTAAATTGTTTACCATGTAAAATTCATTTTGAAAACAGGGATTATTATTACTTTTCTCGTTATTTTCGTACCTCACTAATGATTAATTAGTGGAAATTCATCATTGATCGGTAGGAAAACATCGAACAGCAAACAGTTCCAAGAATGTTTATGTATGAGTATTATTGAGCCATGGGAGATCACAATTTGATATACTAGTAGCATTGGTATATGAAATTGCTTTATACCAACACTTTGAAAGCCATGTTATTATTATTAATATTATAATATATATATATATATATAGCGTCGCATGATGAGGCTATAGATTTGGATTTATACTTTTTGTAAGAAATATTCAGTAGAATAAACATAAACCCTGATATGCCGGCTCATTGTGCGACGGCAGATCAGGGTCTGTCTTGTTTGCAATTGGACTGAAATTATAAGCCAATATATTCTTCTACATTTTGTATGAGCAATCACATTTTCAAACATTATCCACTTCATAATTGGGATTTTTGTGACATTGTTATTATAGTATTAAGTTGCTTATAAACAAACACTGAACCGGCAAGAATACAAAATTAAGAGAAATTTTGTTTCGTTTAGCAGAACAGAATAGAACGATAACTTTATTGATTTGAACTATACACTACCGCATCCAAAATTGAAAAAATATCAAATATGTGGTACGGCTGAGTTAACAAACGTAATCATACAGGGAGTAGACGATATTTTAACTCACTTATAATTCAAAGTTTTGCTTGCTTCTTTGGCATGGCGTCTGCGTGCTTTATTCCAGCCGTCTAACTTGCTACTTGAGTTGAATTGGAAAAGTATGGACGTTTATATTCCATTATAGAACCCTCATCTGTATGCATTGATTTGCAATTACGGACCTTAGTTGAAGAAACCGAAGCGAGAGAATAGCTGTGATTCAACAGCGTTGAAACATGTAAAAATAGTAAGTAGAAGAAATAACAACATTTCATTTAGTTAACTGCCATGAGGGAAAGTTTAATCAGTTTTCATAAGACGACAGACTGTATTGCCCCATGGTGTTGATATAATATTATCCTATTGAACTAAGCCATTCATGAGAGGGCGTGGTGTGGAATGGAGTCGGACTTATATTGTCACCCACAGTTTTAATAAGTGGATATATCACTATATATTAGTCATTATTAAATGAAGACTCTTGCAAGTAGAAACGATCGAGCGAATATCTGAAAAGTGGCCATTATTATGATTCTGGGCTTGTTCAAGTTAAAATACACGTCAAGAAGTGATGAGGAAAATCACCCTAATGTAGCTTTGTGTTGTTTAAGTAATCACTACAGGAATGCCACCCAGAAGACTCAGTTTGAGAACGCTTTCTTCGTTGTTCAAGCATCTGCTGCTTATCTACTTATCTCTAACTGCATGGTATTTGTATGGAATAGAAAACTCGTGCTCCTCTTCATCCGTACACCCAGAGTGTAACGTGAATCAATACATTTCAAGAATTCCTGGATCTTCGTGTCTTTGGTCCGAATGTCAAATGACGAGGCTGAACATGAATTTGTTTGACAAGATCCCACCAGAAGTAAAATTCGTAGAAATGTTCCCTTTTAAGGGGCAATATCGCATCGAACAAATTATTCACCAGACATGGAAAATTCGGGATATACCTATAAACTTCTGGTCTTGTGTGGAATCTGTACGGGATAATCACAAGGACTGGGAGTATCGTTTTTGGACTGATAATTCCGCCAGAAAACTAGTTCGACAGAAATACTCTTATATATTTTCATTTTACTCAAATTACAACAAAGGCATGTTTCGAGTACAGGCGTTCCGTTATATGGTGCTACACGAGTATGGAGGAGTATATATGGAATGGATATGAGAAGCTTGCGTTGTAATTTGCATTTGTTGTAATTTGAATGAAATGGAAATATATAAGAGTATTTCTGTCCAAAACTGATACTCACAATCCTTTATTATTAACTCTTACAGATTCCGGACAAGACCAGAAGTTTACGGGTTTATTCTGAATGTTCCATGTCTGATGAATAATTCTTCTAATGCGATATTGCTCCTTGGAGATGAATATTTCTACGAATCTAACTTCTTGTGGGATGTTTTCAAACATATTCATCCAAAGACACGAAGATCCAGGTATTATTGAAATGATTTGATTTCAGGCCCCAACACTCTTCAGGATGACGTTCTCTGTCGTGCGTACTAATGTCTTTCTTGACTATGACACTGGAATTGGCATTAGATACCAGACAGATGGCAAGCTCTTAATTTTAATGAGACAGGCAAAGATAAGTTTCAGAAAGTGACGCGTGACTTGTATAAATGCCTTGAATTTTCAAATTAAAAGCAAATTTTTTTTTTAATTTCTAGATCCCTGTAATTATGATGTCTGAAATGAGAATTCGTTAAAGGTGTAAGTTAGAATCTGTTGAACGTACCTTTAGAACTCGCTAAAAGAAAAGAAATACTAGAAATGAACAGATACAAAAAAGGAAAAGGTCTGTCAAAGGATTAAAGCACCTCTTTATTAATTCTGTGTGCGTGTGTGTGCCTGTGTGTGTGTTTGTGTGTGTGTGTGTGTGTGTGTTTGTGTGTGTGTGTGTGTGAGAGAGAGAGAGAGAGAGAGAGAGAGAGAGAGGAAATATTGATGTTACAGTATTATTTCGGAATTGTTTACTCAGCAATTGTACTGTAGTTGTTTGAACACTTCCAAACGTTACTGAGAAACTGTGACTTTGAATTCCACTCATATTGTGAACTTACTCCTCTTTGGCTTATAGCATCTTTTCTCAGTAAGTGTCTCCATATAAATTTCCCCTGGACACCTCTTCGTACACTTCCTGTCAAATCTCTCACTGGACATCTCGTATGCTTCCTGTCAAATTTTCGAACAAGTTTAATACCTGAAAAAATTGTACTATGAGTCAGTTTGAAAAAGAAAAGAAAATTGCAGTCTGAAAACGTGCTTCATCTACTTATTGGAGACTATTTCAGCTCTTGGGAGGAACTATATTCATTTAATTTTTTCCAGCTGGATTTTCTTTCAAACTAAGATAAAATTCCTCCTGTTATTTCAGTATAATTTGAATTCATGCTTGTTTTAATTAATGTCAGAGTTCTCTTTGTCTGCAAATCAAGCAAAAAGAGGTTAAGCTTGAAGATATTTGGGGATTGCAATTTTTTCGTTAAATAAATCATTGGCCCGCCACCTTCCACCCAAAAAGTCAACGGGTAAATGGTGGTTCCCTTACAGACTGAGACATATCCTATTTTGTTTCCAACTGAGACGTATTCTCACATCAGCATTACAATATTTTCACTGGGTAGTTCAGTGGTTCTAACCAGAATTGCTCGGAAGAAAACATAAATAAGGCCATTACCGATATTGGAACGAAACACATCTTCAAGAAAGCAGTGACCCGTAAGGTTTGACTGATTTAACCTTAAACTGATTCGTGTTTACAGGAGAGTCAATGGTCATGATAGCTGTGAACTGCGAAATTTAATGTGCTGAATGGAAAGAGATCTCGTGGCGATTCACTGTAATTATGCACATATATTCACATGTTAAATGCCACAGTTAACAATGGGATCTTAAATTAGGATTCACTGGTATAAATGTATCCTAAATAACCTCACTGATTTAAAATTTAGAAACATGTTGACTTAAGACCTTAAATAAAACAAAACAGTATGTACATATAATTGTGTAGCATTTTATGCAGTGGAAATGGACGTTTTGAACAAGTTAGACCGGTGTCCGTTGTATCAGAGACGAGCATGTGAAAATTTAAGAGTCCTGAATTTATTTGAAAGATAATGTCCTTTCTGCGCAGATGTCTGGTATAGCTGTAAGTTTCTGAGTATTTTAGTCAATATTACTCTCACTCGGGTGGCTGATGTTAATCTTTGATATTTTGATTTGAATACCTTTTACATTGAATCAAAAAAAATTCTGTAGTTTTTTATATTGTATTATATATTTTCCAAACTGCCTTTGCATTGAAACAAAATACTCGCCCCAATAACTGTACTGAATTGAAACTGAGGACAAATGTTAGAGCTGTTTTTAACGGCGTATAATTATTGCAACATTGCGTCTATAATTAGACCCTATATAAAGGCTCTTCCTTAACATAGAACCGCCTTTTCCAGGGGAATATCCAGCTCCATATTTGGCCATTATCACTTAGTTTTAAATTATAGTGGGATTTTTCAATATCGTAAACTTCTTTGACTGCTTGAAATGGCCCGGTAAAGCTGAAGCGGATATGTACTGTTCATATGTTATGTGGATAACTTATTTGTAATATGGCTACTGCAGCAAACAAAACGGATTCACTGGCTGAACATTTTAACACTCTGCCTATGTCAAAGACTTCCCGTAAGGAATTACTAAAATGTCTGCGCGATATATCAAAAACTGACAAAGATTTGTATGTGAATATCACTGGTGCAGTACGGGATGCACAAACAGCAAAAAATACGTTAGATTTCAAAGATATCATATCATACGGTATTCAGTTTGCAAGCAAGACCAACACCATTTTGGAAAAGGTACTCCCTGATCAAGTGAGAATAATAATCAATGTTGTCATGCCGATTTGTCAACTGCTATTTCAGAAGACGGAGACGAACCAGGACATAGTTACAAAATGTATCGACGGTTTACAGTAGATTATGGATGACGATGTGAGACACCAATGCGAAGGAATAAAATGTGCGATTTTGGATTCCGTAGCCTATTTAACAGGGACACCACCTGCAAACAAAGTGAGAAAGCAAGATAGAATAGTTGTTCTGTGTAAACTGGGGCTTAACAGAAAATGGATCTTGAAAAAAACAGCTTGGTATGATTAGGAGCAAAATCAAGGATATAGTGACAAAGCGACAAGTCTGATGTTTTCTTGAACTATATGGAATTGTATTGTTCCCTGACGACTCTGCGTGAGCTGTTGCTTTTATATCAATTTGCCGTCCTATCGACATACAGTGCACCAGATGCAAAAGCCGCGAAAAATGTACTGGACCAACACAGAGAAAATGATAGAAGCTTATTCAAAGATATCAGATTTCTGCTCAAACCTAGAAAAGAGACACTGAGAATGCATCTTAAATACTATGCGCACAGTTGTGAAATCATTCAAAGCTTATTAAATAAGCATGAAATACTAGAAGACCCAAGTCGATTTTACGACAAGGTATTACAAATATTCCCTGAGAAAATTAGAAACGTAACATTATCTTTAGATAGTTATTTGGGATGGAAATTCATCTGGTGTAATAACATTACAAATATGGAAAACACTGTTTTTCAATTTCGCAGATCTTCTGAAAGAACAGGAAGCATTTGTAGTATCCAAGCTGTTTCTTTGTCAAACCAACACGTAACCACTGGATATTTGTCTTGGCTTACCATAACAGACGGAGAACCATCCGAAAAAGCGAAATGGCGACTAGTCGAGCTTGAACCGGGTGCGCCTGACCAGCCGTCCAGTTTTGTCATAGTTCAAGATTCCACGGAAGATCAGTGTATATACACTGATAATATGGGATTTGTATCTAGTAAAAGGTTAAGCGACGATGACTCTGGTTTCTTTTGGACATTAAATGTACTGTAAAAGCGAGATTGTGTTGAGACACTCTCGTTCAAAGACGTTTTATTCAGGAACTCATCTTCAGAAATATTGTTTATTGTTTAAACTTTTAACAGGGAAGTGATACAAACTTTTGAAACAGACCACAGGACTTATATTCTAGTTGTTTCTGGATATTTAACCTGCTCCTAAAGCAGTAAAATAGTATTTTGGGATGTCATATTTGTGAAGGTGCTGCTTAGCAATGGTTTGTCCATCAAAAGTATTATGGGATTCTCTTTCCTTTCATTAAGACGAAATGCTAAGGTAATTTAACAATTAAAAGTGTGTGTATATATAAATATCAGATGCAGATTCACATACAGACCTCATTATTGTGATAATCTTATACATGTACGCGTATGCGTGATGTACATCATTGCATTTTATCCATTATCATGTCGCATATGCCACACGCCTTAGGGCATTCTGGCAGATGTAGAGCTAGTTGTTGATGCTGTCATGTTGAAACTGTGATGTGTGTTGGAGCTGTGTTGTGTTTGTGGTGTTTGTTTTCGCTGTGTATTAGATTCGTTGCGGCAGCCGTTTGGCAACTATAAAGTTGTTTGACTGAGTTCAGAGACGATGTGTTTCTCAACTGTAGAGCTGTTGGAGATGTAGGCAGTCTGGTAGCTGTAAAGTGTTGGAGCTGTCCATGTTGGATCTGTCATGTGTGTTGGTGTTGTGCTGTGTCTGTGCTGTGTGATTGCACTGTGTGTTGAAGCTGGTGGGACAGCCGTTGTTTGACTTTGGAGACGATGTTTGTTTGTCAGTTGTAGAGCTGTTTCAGATATCGGGATCCATCAGGTTGGTTTTTCCATAAAGGTTAGGCAGTTTGGCAGCTAAGAGTTGTTTGACTCTTTTGGAGGTTTGTGTGTGTTTGTTGGGTAGCTGTAGAGCTGTTGTCAGCTATGTTACTTTCTGTGTTGGAGGTGTGATCTTGGCCGTGGTACCAATTTGGATGCTGTGTCTTGGTACTATGTGAATTGGTATATACCTGGTGTGTTGCAGTTGGTGGTGACACTGACTCGGAGGAAGATAGTGGTTATCTCGTATTGATGGACCAAAGCTCCGGAATCAACGGATCTGCAGGGAACAAAGCGATCCTAGGGATCCTTAGGCAGGCTGCGAGGGGCGGAGGATTCGTGATGGCTTCTTCATTATCCGACAGCGGTGGTACTGAAGATACTTTGTGATCGTCAGTTGGACGCCACAAGTTGTTTCCCACTTTTAGGTTATTTTGTCATTATCACTATTTAAGCGAAAACTATCATCATCACTATTTGAGTGAAAACTACTTTATCATTATTCAGTTTGAAAGTCATCAATATCATTATTTATTTGAAAAACATCATTGTCATGATTTATTTGAAAATCATGATTATCACTGAAATAGTGAAAGTCGTCACTATCAATATTTTAGTGAAAGTCATCATGACCATTATTTGAGCGATTATTCATTGTTTTAGTTTAATTTCCAATCAATGGACATCCATGTTGAGAGATCCATCAATTAATAATATTTGTTTAATTTCTCTTCGTTCATTCTTGTTGATTCTTCATTTTCAGTTAACGTTTTGATTCGTTCTAGTTAGGAACAGTACCATTTTCTTTATATCAGTGGTTTAACTCAGTGCGCATCATTGTATAAATTCCATTGTTCGAATTTATACGCACCAGTTTGATGTCAGAATTTACAATCTTCAATCACATAAAAATAAACATTTTGTTCACGTAATCGCTCGTAGTGTCTTCACTGCAATTTTACCCCAACCCGGATCATCCTGTTATACACTCAAACAAAATAATGTGTAATAATAGGAAATTCAACTAGTTCATATGTAAATATCTCTAAACGTGTAACCATGGGATCAGTTGTTGGAACCACACTTGTTAATATCTTTATTAATTACATCCCTAGTCATCAGCGATTCTGTTCTATACAACTATGCCGATGACAACACATTTGCCTACGTTCACCACAACTTTAATATTATGAAATCTACTTTGGAAACATTGTGTAATACTGAGATTAGGTCGTTTACCACAATTAAGTGAAACCTTGGAAGAAAACCAACGAACATCTTGAGACTTTCTCATCCAGCGAGGATAGTATATCTTCTAAAGACTCGGTAAAACTACTAAACTAGAAAGCATCTATACAATTGATTGTTCTCAAACGAATTGGAAACTACCTTACAAATGAGGGAAGGTTGGGGGTGTACACCACTTTACTCATGACCAACTTTAATTACTGTTCCAACAGTCTCAAGATAACGAACAAACTTGAGAAACTCAATGAAAGAGCTCTTTGGTTTGTCTTCAATTATTTTAATAAACTTTATTCTGAAATGTTTCAACTCTTCACATCCAAATTATCTGGTAGTTTACAAACATTCTTACTTTTTTAGGTATGTCAACACTGTGGAGATCCCAAAAGTAAGAACATGTAAGTATGAACTACAATCTTTTAGGTGTGCAGGCATCAAAACCAATGAATTCTCTCTTCAATAATACACGAATACACCATGTACTTGATTTTGGACTAACGTCAAATACAAAATATAATTATACATAATATATAATCATGGAGAAAGAAAAGCAAAAAACAACGATTGACGTTTGTGGATGAAATTTTCCCATATCCGACTTTTGTCATGTTTATATGTGGTAAACAAAATGTTTACCTAAACTTGAGTTCAAGACCTACCATTATTTACGAGTTAGTGGGGTTTTCCATTAGAATGATTATTGCGTCGTTGGTCAAGTGGGGATATATATATATATATATATATATATATATATATATATATATATATATATATATATATATATATATATATATATATCTGTGGAATCATTTTCCATTGTGTTCAGTTATATTTTCAGAGGAATTATTTATTTAAATCATTCATTGGAACAACAATCTTGTGCTAGCCAACACATTCGGCCCTCACAAAGCATCTAGAAGATGGAGCTGGCACAGCCCAGATGGACAACATCACAACCAGACTGACTACATCTTGGTGAAATAAAGATTCTGCATGGCGCTGAATATCGCCAGCACACGAAGTTTTCCAGGAGCGGATATTGGAAGTGACCATGATTTATTAATGTCAACGTTTCGCCTCCACCTGAAAATGATCGAAAAGTCTAACCAACCAAGAATCAGATTTGACCTTGAAAAATTGAAAGATCCAAAAGTCACAGAAGCCTTCCAAGCAATGATAGGTCATAAATTTGCACCTTTGATAACCATGGACAGTCAAGACACCGACCGAAAGTCCTTAACAACTCCATTCAACACAGCTGTGACTAGAAAAGCTAGCAAGATCATTGGCAAATATCGTCGAACAAAGAAACCTTGGGTCACAACAGATGTCCATGATCTTTGCGACAAAAGAAGAGAACTGAAAAAGGGAAAAAGAGATAATGAAGGAGCTGGAAAATACAGAAAGATAAACAATATGATCAGGAAAAGCATGAAAAAAGCAAAGGAATCCTGGATAGAAAGACAATGCTGCAAAAGCGAAGACAGTCTGATTAGAAATGACAGCAAAATGGCATATCAGCTGGTGAAAAATCGCACAACCCATAAGCAAGAGAAAACTACCACAATCCAAGACAAATCAGGAAAATGCCTCACAGAAGATCAAGAAATCCTCAAGCGATGGATAGAATACTGCTCAGAATTGCACAATCATAAGACCCAAGGAGATCCAGCAGTACTAAATTGCCCTCAGGCAGAAGAAATTGATAACAACCCCATTGTTCGTGAAAAAGTAGAAATTGCAGTTAGGTCACTAAAGAAAGGAAAGTCAGCCAGCATTGACAACATACTAACAGAGCTCATTGAAGCAGGGGGAGATGAGATAGTCACAGTCCTAACAACAATCTGCAACAAGATATGGCAGACTGGAGAATGGCCCACCACATGGACTCAACCCTTGGTCATCGTGCTTCCCAAGAAAGGAAACCTACAGTTGTGCCAAAACTACAGAACCATCAGTTTGATCAGTCATGCTGAAGATAATTCTCAACAGACTAAAGCCTCAAGCAGAGAAAATGATTGCTGAAGAGCAGGCAGGCTTCCGAGCAGGAAGAAGCAACACAGAATAAATCTTCAATCTCAGACTCCTTTGCGAGAAATACCTTCAGCACCAGCAGAATCTATACCATGTCTTAATAGATTTCAAAAAGGCCTTTGACAGAGTATGACATGCAGCCTTATGGGCAACTATGAGGAAGTACATCAGCTCAAACCTGGTGCAGGTTGTTGAGTACCTCTATGACAAAGCCACCAGTGCTGTCCTCATCAATGGCAGCGGAGGAGATTGGTTTCGAACAACAGTTGGAGTCAGATATGTATACTGTCGCCTGCACTCTTCAACATTTTCCTGGAAAGGATGATGGAAGAAGTTTGCATGACCACAAGGGCACTGTCAGCATCGGAGGAAGAACAATCACAAACCTTCGCTTCGCAGATGATATTGATGGTTTAGCATTGGATGAAAAAGAACTGACTGACTTGGTTGAACGCCTCAACACAACCTCCACAGCATACGGTTTGGAGATTAGCTCTGAAAAAACCAAACTGATGACAAACAACACCAGTGGCATCAGTGCTTAAATAAAGGTCAGTGGACAGAAGCTGGAAAGAGTCACAAGCTTTATGTACTTGGGATCAATTATCACAGACGATGGCTCCAAACCAGAACTACTTTGCAGGATTGCCCAGACAAGAGCAGCAATAACAAGGTTGAGACCAATATGGAAAGATACCAACATTACTTTTGGTTCCAAAATAAGGTTCATGTGCTCGATTGTCATATCTATCTTTCTGCATGCTTGTGAAACATTGACGCTCACATCAGATCTACAAAGAAGGATTCAAACCTTTGAAATGAGATGCTACCGCAAGATCTTGGGTATCTCATACATTGACCATGTAACAAACGAACAGCATCCAACGAGCCATCGGATCCTATGAGGACCTCTTGACCACTGTAAAAAAGTGCAAACTGAAGTGGTACGGTCATGTCTCAAGATCATCTTTACTGGCAAAAACAATCTTGCAAGGCACAGTGCGGGATACAGAAGAAGAGGCAGACAGAAAAAGAGGTGGGAAGACAACATTAAGGAGTGGAAGGCATGGGATTTGGAGATTCCCAAAAGGGCAGTAGAGAACAGGGAAAGATGGAGAGAATTGGTTGCAATGTCAACTGTGGTGCCCCAACGACCTCTTGGGTTAAGGGATTGGTGATGATGATGATGATTCATTGGAAGGTGAAACTGCTCATTGACTCTGGACGTACGCATTAGTTTGGAATAATTCTGAATTCATTCTTAGACATTCGGGATTGCATCATTCAGTACATCTGAACATTCGATAATATTGATACATCAGAGCATTCAAAACTATTGATTTTCTGCTGGAAGATTCTATACTTTGGACTTAAGGATTATCGTGGTTTTAAATTTTCACTTTGTAATAAAGAGAAATATATAAAGTTCTGATTTAAATTTTTGTGATTTCGCTTTTTTCTGTCACATAGTGTAAAAGCTAGAGTCGTTACAGAAATCTGGGGGCTCGTCCGGAATCTGAAGTTCTTAAAACATTTCAGAGATATTGAAATTGCCTTTAAATTGAAAGTTGACTTAGTTTCAGAATTTTCATTGTCCCTGATAAGACTTTAATTTCACACATTTGAGAAATCGTAATTGAAACCATTTAGCAATCAAATGTCATTTAATGTCGAGTACTTTTTGTTTCAAATCCTACTCAGAAGGGTTTTGAGTATATGAAAAAGGACCTGTTGCTTGCAAATACGAGACATTATGATCTTTCTGATGCCAATGTATCTTTAACAAAACAAGAAATAACGAGTTTTTGATTTAGTATTTGGTAGAAATGGAAATTTTGGATGATAGTGCTTTGGTTAGTCTGTCTCTGGTTTTGATAGAAATTTCAAGGAATTACAGTTAAAACAAAATCCAGATGGAATTGGAATCATCAAAATTTTAGCGACAGAACGATGGGATGGAAATGTAAATTCTCAAAGAGGAAAAGGAGTGACAAATACAAACAGAGAGAGAGAGAGAGAGAGAGAGAGAGAGAGAGAGGGAGAGAGAGAGAGAGAGAGAGGGGGGAGAGAGAGAGAGAAATGCAAAAGAAAAAGAGAGAGAGAGAGAGAGAGAGAGAGAGAGAGAGAGAGAGAGAGAGAGAGAACGTGGAAAGAGAAATACGATGACAGGGAAGAAATGAACAAATGGAAATAGAAATATAGATGCAGAGAGAAGACAGGGAAATACAATATAGATTAAAAGAATTAGAAGTGGTGGTCGGAGCACGTTCCCCTCTTTAATATAAATTTAGGTTTTTAAATATTAGGTTAGTACCCCAATTAGGTTAGTACCCCATTTTCAAGAAAAAGAATCTGATAAATACCTTATTCACTTCGAAAAAACTGCTGAAAACTTATTATAGACAAAAGAACATTGGACTTTATTATTGCAAAGTGTACCTACTTGCAAATCTTGTGAAGTCAACACGTCACTGTCGGTACAACAGAGTGCTGATTATGATGTGGTTAAGGAATGTATCTTGAAGGGTTATGAGTTAGTGCCCGATATATATCGACAAAGGTGTAGGAATTGCAGGAAAGAAACTGAACAAACAAATGTTAAATTTGCAATGGAAACAAAACAACTGTTTGACAGGTGGTGCTCAGCCAAGAAGGTAAAAGATTTTGAGAACTTCAGACAGGTCTTAATAATTGAAGAGTTCAAAAGGTGTATATAATAGTGATATCAACACCTATCTTGATGAGCAAAAAGTGGAAAAAAAAAACTTTGGGAAGATACCGCTCGCACAGCTGATAATAATTTTTAGACTCAATAAGTTTCATTTGTCAGTAAGCCTTCTTCTCAGCAGCTTGTTGGTAAAAATCATCTCAGACTCGTACGAGTACTTCCAAATCTTAATTTGGCGCAACTTTTAAAAATCAAACATTTTATAAGACTGATCAGAACTCCTCATGTCTTCCTATGCTCACCTCTTGTACGAAGAAAGGGCACGAAGTTATTTCTGATTGCTACAGGTAATAACATAACCAACATAACGCTATAATTTCAAAGAGGTCAATGTCACGGTCATGCCTTGAATGCAATTCATTTATCGGGTCAAACAAACCCCAGTCTGAGTCTATTTTGGAGCCTTAAAGACCGTTCGTATCGGAAGGTTCTATATCACTTATTGGCATTTCTGCCAAGCCTATTCCTAAAATATTAAGGAACGTTCTTTACTGTTCGTGTAGTCTGTATTGCATCTGTGATAGTCATATAAAACACTATTAGTTGATGAAATATAGCTTTGACATTGTAGTAATTTCACACGGGAAGTCCCTGAAATACATTAAGGATCTAAATATATCCGCAATGGTTTAATAATTACACACTATTAAGGACAGCGGTGTAGGTTTGGTCCTCAACTGCAATTTGATACAGTTGCTGGGGTTAACATTTTGTTTCATTGTAAAAGTTGTGGGAAAATATAAAATACATTATAAAAGGACTGCGAAAAACGTTTTGATCCAATATAAAGGGTATTAAAATCAAAACATCAAGTGTGCATATAAACCACCCTGGTGTAAGTAATTTTGAATATAAATACATAGAAACTTACAGCTATAATACACAACTAAGCAGAAAGGACATTTTATCTTTCAAACAAATTCAGGATTCATACATTTCACATGCTTAACTGTCATACAAAGGGCACCTGTCCTACACGATTTTGTCCAAAATGTCCATTTCCATTGTATAAAAAGGAGAATACCACACTACACAATTACATGTGATTAATGTATTGTTTTGTTTAAGGTATTACGTCAAAATGTTTCTTAATTTTAAATCAGTGAGATTATTTAAGATACCTTTATACCAGTAAATCATAATTTAAGATCCCATTGTTAACTGTGTACTGAACGTGCATATATGTGCATAATTACAGTGAATATCCACGAAATCTCTTTCTATTCAGCACATCTATCCTCACAGTTCACAACTATCACGACCCTTGACTCTCCTGTAAACACGATTTAATTTAAAGATAATTCAATCACACCTTAGGGTTCACCGATTTTTTGAAACGTGTTTGCTCCTACTGTATGTAATGGCCACGGATATGTTTTCTTTTGAGCAATTCTGGTTCGAAACACTGAACAACCTAGTGTAAATATTGTAATCCTGATGTGAGAATCCGTCTCAGCTGGACATAAAATAGGACAGTATGCGAAGCGGTGTCCAGTGGAAGATTTGACAGGAAGTATGCGAAGAGGTGTCCAGGACAGGAAGTATACGAAGAGGTGTAAAGTGGAAAGTTACAGGAAGACACTTAGTGAAAAAGATACTTTAGCCAAAGCAGAGAAAGTTCACACTACAAGTGAAGTTCAATGTTACATGTTATAATGTTTTGTTAAAAAAACTAAAGCACAGTCAGCGAGCTAACAATTCCGAAATAATACTGTAAAATCTCTTTCTCTCTCTGTCTCTCTCTGTTGCACACACAATAGAATAAAGAAAGAAGTGCTTGAATCCATTGTCAGACGTTTACCGTTGTATTATCTGTGCATTTTCAACTTTTTCTTCATGTTAACGAGCTCTACAGGTATATTGAACAGATGATAATTTACAACCTTAACGAATTCTCGCTGCAGACGTCATCATTATAGTGATCAATCAATAAGAAAGATATGATGTTAAATTGAAACTTCAAGGCATTTATACTAGTCACGAGTATGTTCCTGGATCTTGTCTTTGCCTGCTCATTAATTTGAAGAGCTTGCCATCAGCCAAACACCAGTGTCATAGTCACAAAAGACATCATACTAAAGAGTGTTGGGGCAGCACACAGCCTTCCTCGACTGCATTTGTGACTCCGCGAGCCATTTCAAGGACACTAAGAAGTATACGAAATTGAAAAATCCCACTATAATGTAAAAGTAAGTGACAATGGCTAAATATAGAACTAGATATTCCCCTGGAAAAGTCGGCTCTATGTATAGAAAGAGCCTATAAGTAGGGTCTCATTATAGGAGCAATGGTGCAGGGTATCGATGACATTTGTCCTCAATTGCAGTTCAGTATAGATACTGGGGTGAACATTTCGTTTCATTGTAAAGATAGCGATAAAACATATAATACAATATAAATGGAATGCGGAAAACTTTGTGATTCAATATAAAGGGTATCGAAATATCAAGTGTAACAATAAACCGCCCGAGTATGAGTAATACTGAATAAGAATACACAGAAACTTGCAGCTATACAAGGCAACTAGGCAAAAAGGACATTATTTTTAAAATAAATTCATAACTCAGATTTTCACATGCTTGTCTTTCATACAATGGGCCTCTGGTGGTCGAGTGGCCTAAAGCGTTCGCCTTTACCAATCACTGCCATCACACCTCTGTCCGCTTGTTTGTTTGTTTTTTTTGTTTTTTGGGGGGACACCAGACAGATGCCCCCCCCCCTTAGCCGAAAAAAAAGAAAAGTATTTCATGTGTTCTTGTTTCCCTCAGGTGCGGTGTACTGTACTATTTTATATAAAGAATTTTGATCAAAAATTTATTTTGAGACAATTTTTGACGGGGTATTTTCCCTAGTGTATCTGAAGGTTTGTTCATCCGATCAAGTTTCAAATACTTTCTCGGAGTCCCTCGCCTTTTTCGAAAATTTTGTGACCTTTGCCAAGGGTCTCCTAAGCCCTGTGTATGCTATATGTGTTATGCTATATTGTGTGTTTGCTATAAGTGTTTTGTAAGGACGGCAGTTATGTCAAATCAGAGATATCCCAGGTTTTCCTACTACATTGCATGTACATATATATACATATATATCCACAGATACATACATTCACATACATACACACATATACCTTTCCATGTGTACCCATACACATATTCATATATACACACATACACATACCGTACATATATAAGTGGACATATATTGTATTTATTTAAATTAATAAAAATTTTAAATTAAAATAATTTTGAATTTGGAATTCCTTTTACTTATCTTTTGAGAGTGAGACGGTGCACTGGAAAGTTAAAATAAAACCTATTGTTTTGAGTGTATTTGCATTTTTCTGAGTCGTCTCCCTCTTTATATTAATGGTAATAAAATGATAATAATAGCTAAGGACAATTTGGGTTTCTTCATGTAGGGAGCAACATTTCCTTTATTTATTTATGTCACCCCTACATTCAGATGCATTTCAATTCCTTTGTAGCACGAAAGACTGAAAAAGAGCCAAATAACCTAAATTCAAAAGGTATAAAAAATTTATATTGGTTATTGGTTAGTTGTTAGCTTGGGTCACCCATTGTTAGTTACATTGTCCTATTTCCCTTATGTGTGTACTGTTTGTCCATGTACTACACATGGATTTTTCTGAGGCTCTTTCGCAGGCCTGTCCACTTCGCGTGGCGCCATGTGGCTTAGCCCCACGACGTCTACGTCTCATACTTCTTCCATGTGTAGGTTCCCTGTCCCATAAATAGAAAAAAGAGTAATTAGATGTTATTTATTAAATTATTGGGTGACTGTTAGCATATTGTTAGGGATTGTTATACACAATATACAGATGATTTTATACACCATGTGTCATTTTTTAATCATTATAACTTGCCCACATGTTTTCATTATGGATATTATGTAATCTATCAACTTCATATATATCTCTTTACTAAATTTCCCATCTAGATATAACAGCATATTTTTCCGGTATTTTTCAGTTTTGGTTATTTGTGCAATTAGAATATTCCTTTGTGTTAATGATTTTTCACATTCTGTTATTACATGAGCTTTGGTATAAGAAGCTTTTTTACACATGGGGCATTTCGGCATTTGTCTTATCATGTGTCTTCGTATGGCTACCTCTCCAGTAAGCCATGTATTGTGTAGATATTTGAACATAATGCTCTGTATTTTTAATGAGTTGATTTTTTCCCACTGTCCCCTTATATTTTCCCAGCTCACTCCCCATATTTCCTGTTCTACCTTATTTCTTACATTTTTTGTACTTGTTTCTCTAATCCAGTCATAAATGCGTTTTGTATCTATTTGCCACAACTCCTTGTTATCCCTATATTGTAGCAACAAATTTTTTATATATCTGAACTTTCTAGGCACTTCTATTAATTTACTTAAAGCATTATTTTTTATAAATATCTTGCCTATTTCTTACAGCGAAACCAAACCAGTAAATATACAACGATTCCCATGGCATACTGGGTATTGTTTATATAGCCTTGAAACGGTTAAGAATATTTGTGTATTTAACTAGGATCGGATTTGGCAGAGTTAATCCCCCTCTCCTTTTAGACCTATACAAGGTATCTTTTTGAATATAATGGGTTTTATATCCCCATATGTAATTTATTATTTCTTTGTCTAGTTTGCTTAGTTTTTTATTATCTATGTCATTTGATTTTAGAGTATAGTTCATGTTGGAGTAAAAGTAGGTTTTTGCCACTTGGGCTCGCTCCATTATGCTAAGTGGCATTAGCGCCCAGATTTCTGTACATTTTTTAATTTTTTCAAGTATTTGTTTGTAGTTTTCCTCTTCTTCGTCATAGCCAAAGTGGATTCCCAGAGCTTTCACTCTGTTCTTTATATAATGGGGGGGGGGTGTAATCCAGGGTGGTTCCCCCTCCAGTTTCCTATTTTAAGTATTTCCGTTTTATCATGGTTTATTTTTGACCCTGATGCTTTTCCAAATTTCTCATACTCCTTTTCTAGATGTTTAAAGGAGTTTGGGTCTTTAATAAAGTTTGTGCAGTCATCAGCATGTTGGAGCATTTTTATTTCTTCTTTTAAATTGGGTATTTTTATTCCCTCTATTTGGTTGCTGCTTCTTATCTTTATACTTAGTATTTCTATCGCTATTACATATAATAACATTGATAGTGGGCACCCTTGCCTCACTGATCTTTGTATGTCAAAACTATCTGTCATTGCCCCATTTACCTGTACTCTTGCAGTAATTTTGTTGTACAGGATTTCGGTCCACTTTCGGAAGATTTCTCCGAAACCAAATATTTTTAAAACGGTTTGTATGTAATTATGTTCAATTCTATCAAAAGCTTTTTCTTGGTCAGTTAGCACCATGGCGCCCATTTTTCCCGTTTCTTTTATATAATCAATTACTGTTCTAATATTAAGTATATTATTTTGGATATCTCTTCCCTTTGCCCCACAAGTCTGGTTAGTGTTTATATTTGTACCCATACAATTTTTAACTCTTTTTGATAAGAGTTTACTCAGTATTTTATAATCGTTGTTTGGGAGGGAGATGGGCCTCCAGTTTTTAAATCCTCTCTCTCTCCCTTCCCTTTATATATTAAAGAAATTAGTCCCTCCCTCATTGACTTAGTCACAGTATTACTTTCTAGTACTATATTGTTGTATAAGAATTCTAGGATCGGCGCTAACTCACTTTGGAATTTTTGATAGAATTCCCCAGTGAGTCCATCTCTCCCTGGTGCTTTCCCTTTCGCTAGTTGTTTTATTGTATTTGTTATTTCGTTTATGGATATGAATTCATCACATAAGTTCTTATGTACTGATGATATCCTCTCACATTTAATTTCTTTTAAGTACTTATTTATTATCTCTGGTTCTATATTCTGAGTCGTGTATAATTCTGTGTAATATTCTTTTATTCTATTCAATATTTCCTTTTTTCCCGTTAGTATTTGTTGTCCTTTATCTTTTATTTTTCCCATACACTCCCCCCCCCTTTCCTTAGTTCCTCCCTTCTATATAATCCTTTTGCTTTCCTATAAATTCCTTTAAACTTCCCTGCTCTTATTTCTTTCCTTTTTGTTCTTTCCTCTTCTATTTGGCTTAATTTCCTTTTTAGTTCTTTTTCTTGTTCTCTAGAATTTTCCCTCTTTAGCTGCAGTTTTATTTCCATTTCATCTTTTTTGGATATTTCCCTTATTCTTTTGTATACACCAAAGCCGTATTTTTAAAATCCTCTTTTAGGTTGTCCCATTCTTTTATTATGTCTGTGTACTCTTTATCTATGAAATTTTTAATTTTCCCCTTAATTTCCTCTCCAAATTCTTTGTCTTCCAGAACCTTATTATTTATTTTCCAATTTCCTCTTCCCCATTTGTTTCTCCGAAATATTTTTACTTCTAGTTCTATTAACCTATGATCAGACATTTTCACCTTTGTGATGTTTGATCCCTTGTAGCGTTTTTCACTGAAGTTTGTTCCATAGAATCTATCAAGTCTACTAGCCTGCCCATTTTTATACTCATATGTATATTCCGTTCGTAGTATGTTTAATTTCCTGTAAATATCATATAATTTATGCTTATTCAATAATTTAAACATTTCCCTCTTAAAAATTATGTCATTGGATGTTAAATCCCCTATTCTATCTATTGGATCCCCTATCCAGTTAAAATCACACACACACACACACACACACACACACACACACACACACCCGCCATTATCAGATCTTCCATCGAAAAGTCACTTAGGTATTTGTCTATTTGTTCAATAAATTCTTGTTTCCTATATTTATTTGCTGGAAAGTATGTATTTATTATATGTAGATTATCCACTATTATGTGTAGTAGCCTCCCAGCCAAAAAATCCCCTTCTGCCTTTCTTTCCCAACTTATGCCTCTATCACTTTTTATTATTATTGCTACCCCACCCTTAATGTCGTCTTGTTTATAGTTGCTTATAATAACTATTGCATTCATTTTTTCCTCTATCATTGCAATTAGTTCTTTTGAGAAGCCATTATGTGTCTCCTGTAGCAATATAATGTCATATTTAGTTTCTTCACTTATCTTTAAAATCTTTTCCTCATTTATTCCATTTACGTTTACTGAGGCTATATGGAAGTCTTTTCCCTCCATTTTTTTGTCTACTCCAGGTTGCCGTCCATACTATTTCAGATTTTAAATTTAAATTAAAATAAATAGTTAATTTTAGATATTTTTAAATTTAGAAAAAGTAATTGAATTAGATTAAGTTTTAGTCTTGCCGGGGAGAGAGCTGGGCCCTCCCTTCATTTTGTGTTATGTTGTCAGTGCTTCCGGTACTCGTTGTTTCTGTCTCTACATCATTCGTTTTGTCTATTTCATTTCCGCCGTTTAGATCCATATCTGTGTCCATGTCCGTTTCAGTATTTCTTTTCCCATTTCCCTCCAGATCCTCCAGTTCATCATCATCCGTTCCAGTTTCTTCCCCTTTTCCACTTTCACTCACTGCAGTTCCTTCTTTTTTCTTTTTCCCTTTCTTGTTTTCTTTTCTCTCTACTGGTATTGTTTCTCCTGGCAGTGTCTGCTGACTGCTGTTTGATGATACTGATAATGATTTGGCTATTTTCCTTTTCTTTGTTCTAGCTTTCGCCACTGGTGTGGAAGTTAACGGTTGGATTCCTATTAGGTCTTTTATCATTCCAGTTTCTGAGGTATCCGCTTGGGGGATTCGTTTTCATCCACGTCCTCCTCAGAGAGTACGAAAAATTTGTTCTTTTTCAGTAGATCTATTGTTTGCATGTTGGTTATTCCAGTACTGTTTGGGCTCAAATAATTCTCCCATTCTTTTGCCACCACTTCACTCGAGATTCCCGTCTCATCCATTGTGTTTGGCTCTGGTGTCGGGATTTCTGGTTCCACATTTGCTGGGTCATTTGTCTCGTTTGTCTTTTCGGCTGTTTCGACTGTTTCGACTGTTTCTGTTCTATTCTCTGTCTCAGTCTGTTTCTTTTGTGTTATTTGCTTCCTGTTCATTCCTTATTTGGTTTAGGAGTTTACTGATATTTCCCTGAAATTCATTTTGCTCTGCTTCATTTAAGTTAACATTTTGATTGTTAACCGTGTTTGCATATGATTGAGGGGCAGGCTGGTTCTTACAGTCTTTTGGGCTGTGCCCTACTTGTTTGCATCTTGGGCATATTCGATCATTCTCACATCCCCTGTACCAAGTTTTTACGAGAAAACCCATTACATAAAAGTACGTTGAGATTTTCTTCGCATCTTCTCTATGTACTGTCAGTATTCTTACTCCAGATTTAACATCGTTAAATCCCCATATGGTTGCCATTTTTTGTCCTACTACTTGGGTTTTGAGTTTGTTTTCGATTTTGTCAATAACTTCTCGGTTATGTATCTCTAGAGGGAGGCCAGAAATAAACAGATCCGTCTTTTTGGCCTCAACCTCTCTTATTACTGGTCTTGTCTCCCCTACTTTGGCTTTGATTCCTCTCACTTCTATGTAGTCCTGTTTAAGAATCGGGCTTTCATAGTCCTTTGGGTACAAAACAAATCCTCCCCCCGGTTTTGTAATCCATAAATGCAATTGACATCTACTCCTTGTGCTCTCATTGCTATGAGTATGTCCGATTGCCTAGGGCAGTTTGCAATGTCACCAAAATCTATTAGCTGACAACCTGTTGGATGAAAAGCTATAAGCTTATTTCCCTCTACCTTGGTAACAAAGTAGTTTTGAAGTTTGGTACCAGTGTATTTAATCCCATCAAGTTGTACTTGAGCCATTTTGGTTTTAGTGAGTAGATTTCACCTATATTGTCTTTCCCAAAAGAGCAGGTCTCACACTACTAATCCTTTTGATTTCTTCCAAAAGATCAATTTCCCAGTTAAAATACTGGTCAACTATACATAGGTCTCAAAATTTTAGAAATCCTATATAGCAAAACAGCTTAGTCAAATGAAAAAAAAAAAATCATCAAAATAGCAAAATAGCAAAATGCAAGAAAAAAAAGGAACAACAAAAAAATCCCAACAACTGAGCACAAAAATCTGGATTAGCAAACGCTATCCTTAGACTTGGTACAAACACAAAAAAAAAAATAAAGGAAAAAAAAAGTGTAATGCAACGTGAACTCACACTTGCGTATTCTTCTACTTCGTCTGCTTGGTCCTAGCCATTTTGAGATTTATTTACCAATGACTTTACTTGTCCAATAGGAGTTTAAGAATCTGTACATTAAGTAACCTCAGCGATGATCATTGACTTTGAACAGGATGTATTTAATGTCTACATAATCCAAAAATTACGTGAAATACATTTAGGTGTGAAAATAGATGACGAGCCAACGTGAGGAAGTGTAACCTGTGCAAATCATATGACATTGCTGTAGTTACGTCAAACCATTAGTTCCGATATTGAACTTGCACCGATTTGGCAAAATGTTAATCTGCCATATTTTCATATATTATATTGTGCTAATTAACATTTTATCCATATGAATATAGATTTCCTCAAGATTTGTGAATTTCGATGGAAGTCTCTAAGAATTACCTCAGATAAGTTCTGTTTAATGGTACTTCATGCTAAGTAAAATAAAAAAAATAAAAAAAATTACAAAATTCAGGTAAGATATAGCTAAAAGAGGTAAACCTTATGCAACTACCTGATATTTGTTCATTACTCAGACGTAATTCCCATCATCTAGATATAGTTATATTCCTCAAAATTGTTTTGAATTTGGCAAGATGTATTACGTTAGGTAAATTAGGTTTTTGTAGGTGTTGGCAATTCAAACGCAAAAGAAATTCACAAACATGAAGATATAACTACCTCAGAAGTATCATCACACTGTCACTGCAGGTATTTTCATCGACAAAAAACTATTAAGTATTGACCATACAGAAGTAAAATTGGTTCCAGCAAATTCAAGCGAAAACTAGTTCCGTCAATTTGGAATTAGTAATGAATTGTTCTCAAGGGACACACATTGCAGCCACTGAATACATGCTTGAGCAAGAAAAAATGCTGAGCGATTTAGAAAGACAAGCATCCAGGTGAATTTGGAGAGTAAAAGAGGGATTGTTATGTTTCCTTTATCTCCATATTAGTTTACTGATGCAATGATAATTTCGCAAACGAAATAATTGACTCCCTGACTTGGCTCCACCTTCTCGTTAGCATATTACCGTATTTAAAATTAAAGATTTGTTGTGAAAATTTGCATACGTAATTCAATAATATAGTCACTGCTGCCAGTTTTGTTGATATTAGGCTAAAGATATCAAACGCAAGATGAATTTGTACATGCCGCATGGTTAGAAATGTGCGGAACCACAGCAACAAGCTGCCAGTGCACCTGGAAATCATGTGATGCTCACACCTTTGCCAGTGATATTACTGTTTGGCAGTCAGCATGGGTTAGGTTTTGAGGCGACATATGGAGATATGTTATTTGTCTGACTATTAAAGCTTCAATCAAGCAAGGATAGGCCAGCAAAAAATACTAAAGCTTCTGTAAATCTTACAACTCCAGGCCTTTTCTATAGCCTGGCTAATCAATACTGGTATCATACTGTAACCACAGGTCTCGTCTACAGTTGTCATATTGTACCCACATTGTCTCGTCTATATCTTGTGTTTACGACTGTTAACTATGTAGCATATAGAAGCAAAAAACAGTACGTTTAATAAAATTGTGCGTTGGCTTTTCTTGATGATTATTTGCTATATATATGTATATTGTGTGACTGACCTTGGTCAGTAACTGAGCTTAAGGCCTAGCTGGCAAAAATCTTGTTATTTTGTAAACAAGGTATTACATAGCTAATATTTCTCTTAGATTTTATATTATATATTCAGATCATTATTCCTGGAGGTAAACATGTTTACTTGAGTTTGAATTTAGGACATTGGCTTTCCACTTGGGAATCCCTGCTGTTTTACTTGCTTTACTAACCTTGTAGTAAGAGACCTGACCTTGTTTGCAACTTAGAATATTCTGGAAGTGAATTTGATGGGAAAATGAACCTCATCTTGATTGTTATTGTGTCTTTAGTTTTTATATAGGGGTGAAGCAAACATTTGAATTCATTCACTACATTTTGGATTATATCATGGTGATACATCAAGACTGTTGGCACATTAGAAATTCGAGGCTATTGGCACATCAGCTCGTTAAATATTGAAATTTATTCGGAACACCAATAGAATTCGTTTGAAACTCTATACAACTGTACCTGTGATAGAACTTGTATGACTATTAGGGATTTAATTCACAATAATGTAAGTTCATTTTACATTTCCACTTTGTGTTCTAGGGAAATAAATTATTTCTTGAATTTTGTTGGTTTTCTCACTTCTCTGTTACTTAGTTAGAGACCATAGCGTCGTAACAATTACCTGTCTCTTTTTATTAATTTCGGTTGCCACAGATTTATCTTTCTTACTTGCTTCATGCAATTTAAGAATTTTTGGCATATTAAATATGTATACCATTTAAGTATTTGAAAAAATTCACAAATAAAATTCCCCGAATTATTTACATCGAACATTTCGACAACCAACTGTTTACCCTAAGAAATTACTGCATAGGCTGAACTATTTGCACAGTGAAAGTCCAACGTTTACAGACACACTATAATCACCAATCACGCAGAGTTCCATGTGCACTATACCTGTCATTAAAGGTGATACAATGTTTAAAACTGACGAGATGCTTTAAATTGAAGTATAAAGAAATGTATAATTTGATACATGATTGTATTCTGTACAAAAACTCACAAAGTATACATTTCAATTTTTTTAGACAAAATAGTACATCTGTACACAGGTATGTCACTACAAAGTAATACTGATATTGTAAAATGTTTCCAAATTTATGTCGCTAAAATTGTTGCTATCATTTTGTATCAAAATTAGCCAATGTTAAGTTAATATTCCGCTACGTTGCTACTGTAGACGTCAACAAGGGACTACTAAAGTTAAATACCCCGGATGAAGAAATGAGTGAGTCCATACTCCCGGAAACATCCAGAACAAAAGCTCGAACTTTTGGCCCGCTGTAAGCTATGTTGAAAATTGGTGTTGTATCAGTACTCTTTGGT
>JAECUM010048735.1:0-11795 GCA_016617855.1 Megalonaias nervosa
TATATATATATATTCTGTTAAAATAGAAACGCGGCCAACCTGATATCCAAGACTGCTGCCACAATGGCCATCCTCGAAATGTTTTCACTGTTTTCTAGAGTGTAAAGTTAGGTCTACATGGAGGTTTCACTAAAAGGTCGTGTTATCATGTCTAGCTGTTTTAAATGAAAAGAATCTGATACATGTATAGCCAGGATGGCTGGCTCAGTGGCCATCTTCAGATTTTATAATCTTTACTCCCTGACGTAATTTGGGTCATCAGAAGATTATTATGATGTCTAGTTGGTTCTGAAGGAAAAGGGTGGATCAACAATATATCTGTATGGTGGTCATAGTGATGATCTTTCATAGCTAATCCAACCAAAAAGTAATTTTTTCATGAAGCTTTAATCAGAATACTTATTTTGATGTCTAGTTGGTCCCAAATGACAATGGTATCAGTCAGGTATGTTACATGGCTTCCTTCACCATTTTGCTTGAATGATTGATATATCAGTAAAGGTTTTTCTGTGAACCACTTCTTTTGATGTCTAGTTCGTTCCTTTCGTGTATGTTTACCAATTTAACTACAAAAAGTTACACGAAAAATAAACACTATTGGCATTAAAACATTGTCTAGGCTCTACAATATGAAATTTGACCTTTTAAAATCTAGATGTCGTTTCTACCTGTAACATCTCACTGGCTTGTTCAAGAACCCAACGTACCTTTACTCTGCGTGAAGGACAAGAGAGTATCGAGACGAATTCTTCCATTCTTCATACATTTTCTAAGGAACTTCTCTCTAAATTTAAGAACGTTTCAAAGGATGGTGACAGCCTTCAGTAGATACTGTACTAGTACCACAATCAAGGCAATATATTTTGCCATAAAATATATCGAAATCACACGAACCTTAAACTCTGTTATTATCTATCTCCCTATTCGCTACACAAGAATGTAGGAAAACTAATTCTTGACAAATATTCTCATCAAACATACCGAGCCGTGTACCTCCCTAGGTTTGTTCGACCGTTCCGTTGGCCCAAGTTGTTTGAGCATCTGATTCGGATGCGGGAGGATGCAGGTTCGATATCCTGATACCAGGAGCCGTCTCGCCTGGCCATCAGCATCAAGAAGTTAGTGTTAGGACTGGTCGGCATGGTGTCAGGATAATAAGATTGGGCGGGGCATGATGGTACATGTCTGCAGCATGATGCCCCAGTGCTAGACATCACGATAAAATGCCACACTGTAGACATCGTAGCGATAAGACTGGAAAAGTGTTTTAAAGCTACGTTAAATCTCTCTCTCTCTCTGTCTGTCTCTCTCTCTCTCTCTCTCTCTCTCTCTCTCACACACACACACACACACACACACACACACACACACACACACACACTCTAGGCCTGTTCGAAAACGGTTCGTATGCCTCTTGGTTTATTAAGTCCCCAGATTTCCTTACCAAGCAATGTTACTTACGGTGAGTTATGAGTAATAGCGTCAAACAGATGTGAATGAAACATGTGACCTAGAAGATTTTTGTGTCAAGTGTCTCAGGATCTATTCACGGGACACTTCGCTGTTCGTGTCAAAATTATGATTTGTAGCTTTTGATTTAAAATAATTTTATATGAATTCTTAAAGCTAATAAATAATACAATGATTACTTAATTTCAAATTGTACGAGCGGAAGCGCCCCTCAGGCCATATCATGTCCAGGTGTAACACGCACGCGAAACTACTTTACACAATTTCAATTTTTTTACAGTTACAACTGTTACACAGTCATAGAAAACATATGTGCAGGGAATATTTAAATCTCGGATGATTGTGAGTTCTTGGGAATTAACACCCATTTCATTTTAAAACACCAATTACGCTTGTTCCTATTACCTCCAGATATCGTTGTTCTCGAGTAAATGTTACACGGACATCAGCGTTATTGTTGAATAATCCCCTGCAGGTTGGGGTTGGTAAAATTGGCTCGACGCGTCCTCGCTGCGCTGCGTGTCGTAAAAAACGACTGGGTTGCGGCCCGTATCGGGGGAGGCAAGGATCCTGGTAGTTGAGCAGAGGCTTTCCAATAGAATACGCTACTTTGGCCTCTACTTCATCTAGACGGGTGGGCTGGAGGGCCCGGCCTCGACAATTTGCTGGTCACTTCGAGCCTTAGGAGGTCTTATCAAACTATTTCTCACGGTCGCTGTATCTTTTTTCCGTTGTATCTCTCTTGATACCACCGTTGCCCCTAGAACATATTTCTTTATTTCCATTTTTTCTCCTCTCTGAAGACTTCCTAGAGGGCGATGGCTTAACAGGTCAGTCAGGAAATACCTTTACCTACCGAGTATACCACCTATATATCCCTGGCACTTGAAAAGTGTCCCTCTTTTTGGACTTTATGGCGGCTGGGGGAATGTTGGTGATGAATATGAAACAAAAGATGATGGAAAACTAAAGCCAAAACCAACTGAAACTATCTAAACTTTTAACTGACTCGTATGATGAACCATGTAGAGTGGAATCATTCCCACGCTTCATGGAAATTCAGTCAAAAGATGAGATAAAACCGATTTCTGCACCATTCATTGTCAAAAAGACTATTCTTGGCCTGGTCGGCAGCCCAAAAGCGTCAGGAAATCGGGTAGCTTGCTTGTTGAATGTGAGCATAGAAAACAAACATAAAATTTCAAGAATATTCAGACGTTCTATGATATTTCAGTTACTTTCTTTGCTCACTCGGGACTTACCTTATCCAAATGAGTCATTCGCTGCCGTGACTTGGGAGGGGACTGTGACAATGAAATCATCAGAAAATGAGGAACCAAGGCTTTACTGATATTCGTCGAATCCGCATTAAACGTGGTGCATTATTGCAGGACACCACCACCGTCATACTTACTTTTAACACGACAACGATACCTAAGGTAGTAAAAGTGTTTTTTTGCAGGTTAGGGTTGAAGCATATATTTCGCATCCTCTTCGTTGTTTCAAGTATCAGATGTATGGTCACTACGAAGATAGATGCTATAGATTCCCTGAGTGTGGCCGATGCCAACCACCGAGGAAGCAGACTGTAACGCGAAACCACATTGTACAAACTGTGTCAAAGGTCAGCATGCCAGTTCTAAAGAGTGCGAGACTTGGACTATAAAGAAGGAAATTCAAAGGGTAAAATCCACGTCAAACATTCCCCTTCCAGAGGCCAGAAAAATGGCCGAATCTCTAACCTCTCTACATGGCTTAACCTTCTCAGCTCTTGTAAAGACCAGTCCAAAGATAACCAAGGATACACAAACCCAAACAGATCTACCCGATACAGCAGCAGTTACAAACATCCCACATTACAAGGCACAAATAAAACACAGTCTTTACACAGATGACTTTCAACAACCCATCATTAATCTAAATCACCAAGCCGTACAAAGAGACAACAAACAAATAGGCAGCAAAAGGGGTCTGATGACCCCATAAGGATGCACAACAGGTTTGGTGACTTTAGGACATGGCTGCAGAAGAAACTGCTCCATGTACTCAAGGTTGCTCCAGAGGTTCAAGGAAAATGTTAAACCCCGTACTTGCCCCTGACAAATAATCTTTGTAGATATCCACCGCGAAAGATCTAACCTAATTACAACATCACCTCTTCTTTTAATTAATAATTAAGAACAACAGCCCCCACCCCCATAATACCATTTCTCTGAACACAAATTTGCAAGCAATTTTCAGTAAGCGTCAGTCTCAACCGAGTGATTACGTCTTGCTCCATTGATATTCCGCCAAACAACAACCAACTACCAAACAAATTATTACAATCTTCATCACACGAAAGAACGTTCTGATACAATAAACGTTTCTTGAATTTAAAAATTCCTGAAAGACGTTAACGTTTATATTAAGATATCTCTTTTGTGCTTTCTCTTGGAGTATTTTTATGTAATATATACAGTTGTCCATACTGACTACCTTTTCATGTAAAATATTCACGGAAAAACACCATTTACGTTACCCGTTGATCGGGAAGCTTTATCTATTGCCATCCCGATCTCTTCATTGTACTTTTAACTGTTTGATTTTATTATCGATGGTCGATAATAAACTTTTTCTCAACTGTAAATAATCGTAATTATAACCTTGTCTATGGCTTTAATTAACCTTACTGTTCTGTGGCGCCGTAAAACTACAATCAACCAATTAATCAACCAAAGGAATGTGTTACGTGTATAGGCTCGTACAAAAGTAACAAGAAAAAGAGTGAAGCCAACAAGCTTAGTGAAATTTAACAAATAATTTATTTCCCTAGAAAAACAAGGTAAAATTATGAAAAAAGACTTACGGTTTATGAGTCTAATCCAAAATTAATCCTAGAATTAATGAATATAAGTCCTAGCAAAAAAGTCCTAAGTGAATCACAGTTCGAATCCCGATGAAGTTCCAAGATGGAAGGCGATGATGTCTTCTATAATCTGCTTTGTGTTGAGGCGTCAACAGTTCCATGTTGAATCACCAAGAATAATAATCCGGCTGTAGAATTCCGAATGATTTCCAATAAATTTCTTTGTCCAGAATTCCAATGAGCACTAGTACTTTCCAGGGAAAATAAATTATCAATTCCGAAAAATGGAAAAATTCAAATCAAACTGGCAATAAGAAAAATGCCTTCGAGCTCCAAAGGTATAAAATTACGACTATTTCACTTTAATAACATGTGTTATAAGCCCAACTGATAAGCAAAACAAAGTCCTGGATGAGGGTCAATCCTCTTGAAAACCCTAAGTGATACATGTAACTTGACACGTAGGCCAGATATGACCTTGACTGAAATCAGTGATTCCTTCACTGGGAATGAATATAAAATAAAAAAAGTTGTTTGCCAGAAACTGAATCATGGTCACCGATTGTTACAATGTTTCAGGCTACTGCTTGTTTATCAGTCTAAAGAGAACTGAACTGAATTTTCTGAAAAAATGTCAAATCCAGTGAATAAAGTTATCTTTACAATACCATGTAATAAAATAAAATAAAAAAAATTAAAACTAACAAACAAGTAATTAAATTATATATACTTAACACTTCCCCCATGAAGAAAAAGAAAGATTTATGTAATAAAGCTTTCTTTTTACCATATGTTAATTATACATGAGGTAACAAAATTACATAAGAACTCTTGCGAATTATACAAAGTGTACATGAAATAATATTTATATACACGGGAAAGTGCATCCGCTATTAAATTGTCTTTTCCCTTGATGTGCCTGATTTCAATATTATATTCCTGTAACAACAAACTCCACCTTAATAATCTTTGATTTTTATTTTTCATCTTCTCGATGAAAGTAAGGGGGTTGTGATCACCAAACACAACAATCGGAGAAGGAGCTGAGCTAATGTAAACTTCAAAATGCTGTAATGCCAATATCAAAGCCAACCATTCCTTCTCGATTGTAGCCCCCTGAGGGTCCAAGGTTGTCGAATTGGCCCGACGTGCCTCGCTACGTGTCGTAAGAGGCGACTAAGTAGAGGCAACCTGTTTGCAGTGGGTTGAGTCCCGTGTCGGGGGAGGAAAGGATCCTGGTAGTTGAGCAGAGGATTTCCAATGCAACACACTACTTTGGCCTCTACGTCTTCTAGACGGGTGGTCGGGATGGGCCCGGTCTCGACAAATCGGCTGGTCACGCTGAGCCCAAGGAAGTCTTTATGTACTCGCTCACTTCCTTTACCTTTCTCCTTGTATCTCTCTTGATACCACCGTTGCTCCTACAGTCTATCCCTTTAGCTTTCCCTTTGCGACGTCTTAGAAGACTTCCTAGAAGTCGGTGGCTTATCCAATCAATCGGAAGGTAATTTTACCGACTGCGTATAACATCTATGTATCCCTGGCACTTGAAAAGTGTCCCCTTGTTGGGCTCCATGGTGGGTGGGGAGCACGGCGATGAATTTAAAAAAAATGGAAAATTAAAAAAGAAATCAAAACAAAAGATCTCAGACACTATCTGACTCAGATGACGAACCAGGCAGTGTGGAATCATTTCCACGCTTCATGGTTATACTGCCTGCCTCAGAACCGCTTCCCGCACTCTCTCCCCTTGTGACTGAAAAGACTATAACGGGATCGATCGGTACACCAAAAAATGTTAAAAACATGAAATCGGGCTTCCTACATGTTGAGTGTGAACGAAGTGTTCAAACAGAAAATATCAAGAAAATGAAAACATTCTTCGGTATTCCAGTGGCATCAATCGCCCATACAACACTCAGTACGTCCAAAGGCGTGATTCGTTGTCGTGACGTGGCTGGAGTCAGCGACACGGATATCACTGAGAAGATGAAAAAAGAAGGCGTCGCTGCAGTCCGCAGAATACGCATTAAACGCAACAATAACCTGCAGGACACCAACACCGTTGTACTCACCCTCAACAAACCAACAGTACTCAGAGTGGTCAAAGTTGGCTTTTTGCAAGTGACGATTGATGTATACATTCAAAACCAACTTCGATGCTGTAAGTGTCAGAAATGAGGCCATCATGAAGACCAGTGCTCAAAAAGCCAAATATGTGGCTGATGCGGAGACTATTCTCATCTGGAATCTGAGTGTAGAGCAACTCCGCATTGTGTCAGCTGTGGAAAGGAGCACCACGCCAATTCCAAGGATTGTGATACCTGGAAACAGGAGAAGGAAATACAGAGGGTAAAGTAGACATCTAACATTTCCTATCCAGAGGCCAGAAAACTTGAACAGGCAAAAACATCCCTTCCTGGCCCAGACTTCTTCACTATAGAGAAGAACAATCCCCAAACAACGAAGGACGCTCAAACACAGACAGATCCACCCGATTCAACATCAAGCACCCCCCCCCCCCGTAACCAAGCACAGAAAAACTGGGCATCTACTCAAAGGTTTAATAATACCCCACCACCGCGATCACCATGAAATAAAAACAAATCTCAAGGAAATAGGCAGCAAAAAGGGGTCAGACGACCCTATCAGTTTCCATAATAGGTTTGTAGACATTGAGAGTATGGATGCAGAAGAAACTGCTCCATGCTCTCAGGGTGGTTCCAGACCTAACAACAAAAACAAATCATCCCCGTACTTCCTCCAGAGAAATAACCAAACATATTATGAACGCGAAAGGTCTAACCTAGCTCCACAGTCTCCACTTTAAACTTACAATGAAGAGCACCATCATACAATGGAACTGTCGACGACGTGAAGCCAATTACAATGATATTCTCCTGCTTGTGAACGAATACGATCATGCAGTACTATGCCTTCAGGAAACATTCTTGAAAGATACTGAAAACATCACACTTAAAAACTACTCCCTGTTTAACACCTACTTTCAGAATGTTGACAGGCCTCAGGAGGAGGTTCTACTGCTGTGAACAATAGAGCCCCTCATAGCGTCATCCCTTTGAACACAAATTTGCAAGTCGTTGCTGTAAGTGTCACTCTACATCGAGTTATTACCTTTTGTTCTATTTACATACCACCAAACACCAACCTACTACCAAAAGAATTAGACACTCTTGTTCAGCAACTTCACACGCCATTTGCTCTACTCGCGGATTTTAATGCCAATAACATTTTATGTGCATCAAATCACATAAGTGACAGAGGCCACAATGTAGAAGACTTCATTTCTAGACACGATTTGTGACTAATACCAAATCTCCGACATTCTTACACAGAACAACGGGTACATACACGTGTATCGACTTGACAATTTCTTCTCCTTCACTACTTTTGGATTTTAATTGGAAGTTCGCTGATGACCTTCATAGCAGTGGTCACTTTCCAATCTCTCTTAAGAACACCGACGTTACAATTGATGACGCAATTCCACCATGGAATTTAAAGAAGGCCGACTGGGCCAAGTTTGAAACACTTTGTACAGCTAGGCTTAAAAAGGGATACCGTTCTAAACGACAATGACTCTATTCGACATTTTACTTTGTCTTAATTGAGATTGCAAAGGAATCCATTCTTAAGTCCTAACCGAACTGTAAAAGAACCCCAAAATCGTGGTTCACCAAAGAATGTAAAGAAGTCATTAGACAACACTGAGAAGCACTGAAAAAATTTAATAATCGTCCAACGCCCAAAAATTTAACTAAGTACCATATTGTTCGGGCTATAGCACGCCGTACGATTAAAGAAAAAAGAAAAGAGCATCATGGAAAAAATATGTTTCAACTTTAAATTCTCTTTCCTCTATAAAGAAAGTTTGGGACACTATCCCCAAAATAAATGGAAAGGGAAAACACAATTCTTTCTGACAACTGAAACTAAGTAACAACAATTTCAATTCCAAACATGAAATGCTAATATACTTGCTGATAGTTGCTCTAAAAATACCTCATCGTTTAATTATTCAGAAGCTTTCCGAAGATTAAAAGCTCGAAAAGAAAAGACACAGTTGAAATTCACATCGAATAACTCAGAAAGTTATAATCAACCGTTTTCACTGTTGGAACGTATGGAAATAAGGCCTATGATATATCCACTGGGCCCGACGATATGCGTTACCAGTTCTTGAAACACCTTCCAGAGCCATCATTAACAGTTCTTCTGGAAATCTTCAATGATTTATGGATTACTGTTAATATACCAAAAATTTGGAAAGAAGCAACAGTAATACCATGTCCAAAACCAGGCAAAGATAGCGCAGATCCTACCAGCTATAGACCCTTAGCACTGACGAACTGCGTGTGCAAAACAGTGGAACGAATTATCAATGGTCGGCTTGCATGGTATTTGGAAACCAACAATTTAATATCTCTTTTAGAAAGTGGCTTTCGTTGTGGTCGTAGCACCAATGATCATCTGGTTATACTGGAAAAATTTATCCGAGATGCTTTTATCAAGAAGAAACATTTAGTAGAGGTTTTCTTTGACTTAGAAAAGGCCTATGACACGATATGGAAGTACGGGAGACCTACCCGATCTATGTCTAAAGGCCGTGTGCCCTCTTCCGTATCAAACTTTCTCTCGGAGAATTCAAGATAAGAGTGGACTCCACCCTCTCTGATATGCACGAGCAAGAGATGGGTATGCCCCAGGGCACTATTTTATTTGTGATTCTTCTCAACATCAAAATCAATAGCATCACCAAGTGTCTGGCTCCTGGTGTGGACTGCTCCTTATACGTTGATGATTTTCTAATATGTTATCGATCAAAGCACATGCATACAATTGAAAGACAACTACAGCAAAATATCAACAAGATTCAAAATTGGGCCAATACTAACGGTTTCAAATGCTCGAAATGAAAAAGAGTATGTATCCATTTCTGTCAGTTAGGATGAACCTAAACTAACGCTGGATGGAACACCTATTCCAGTTGTTGAGGGAACAAAGTTTTTAGGTATATCTTCGACAGAAAACTGACTTTTTTTATTTCACATCTAAAGAACTTGAAAGCTAAATGCATGAAATCTCTAGATCTACTTAACGTAGTAGCGCACATTGGCAGGGGTGCTGATAGAAAAGTCATCCTCATTTTATATAGAACGTTTATTCGCTCCAAACTAGATTATGGTTGCGTTGTTTATGGCTCACATATGAAGTCTTATTTGAAGATGCTTGACCCAATTCATAATCAAGGAATAAGACTCGCTCTGGGAGCATTTAAGACATCCCCGTGTGAAAGCCTTCTAGTTTAAGCGAGCGAACCACCTTTCTCACATCGTAGAGAAATGCTTTCCGAAAAGTATGCTCTCAAATGAAGATCAAACCCTCTGAACCCTGCTTTTTGTGCTGTTGTTCAACCCAAATACTAAACCTTATATGAAAATAAACCAAACGCCACACCTATCTTTGGCATTAGAATATCATCCCGCCTTACAGTACCAAAATTGATCTTTCCAAAATTCAGAAAACGTCCATCACCGAAACACCTCCCCGGCTACTTAAACAACCAAAAGTACTTCGGAGAAAAACCCTCCCATCTTCCGCAACTCTTATCATGAACTCCTCACCCAATGTGAAAGCTACACAAGAAGCTATACTGATAGATCAAAAGATGAGGAAAAGGCTGCTGCAATCTTCGGTAGTGGAAAACACACAACAAAAGTTCGCTTGCCAAATGGTGCATCAGTTTTTGCAGCCGAAGTAAGAGCAATAGATCTTGCTCTGCAATATATTGAAAACACACGTATTTTAAACAGCATCATCTTCTCCGACTCACTATCAGTACTTAAGTAACTACGCAATAGAAAACTGGAGAACTCATTATTAACAAATATTCTCCTCAAAAATGCTAAGCTGAGTACCTCCCACAATATAATATATTGTTGGTTACCCAGCCATATATGGCATTAAAGGTAGTGAAAAAGCAGATCGCGCTGCTAAAATGGCCCTATCCCTGGAACCATTTGATTTTAAAATGCCATATACTTATTTTAAACCAAGCATCAAAGAGTCTTTACGTCAGAAATGGCAGGCATCATGGAATGATGCAGTGAATAACAAAGTTCCTGCCATCAAGCCAACTCTAGGAGAATGGAATCCTTATTACACAGTCGTCCGTAGGGAGGAGGTAGTCATTGCGCGAATTTAAACTGGTCATAATTATATAACCCACTCGCACATACTAAAAGAAGATCCACCAGAGTGCATTTCTTGCAATGAACCATTCACTGTTAAGCACTTTATGTTGGAGCTTTCCGAGCTCCATCCTATGCGCTATCAGTATTACAAAGTGCGTGACATTATGGAGCTCTTTGATTCAGTGAGCGTGACGTCTCTTATAGAATTCCTGAGGGAAGTAAATATTTATTATAAGGTATAGCTTTTATGCTATCACCTTCAGCTGTTTTATGTGATGTACATACTGTTCCTTAATTTTAATTACTTTTCATCTGCCTTCATTAACATACACCATTTACATTCCCCTTTGATCGGGAAGCTTTATTTATTTATTACCGTTACCATCTTATCGTTTTACTTTCAACTGTTTGGTTTTCATACCGCTGGTCTATACGAAACCTTTTATCCCTTTTAATCATTAAAAGATCAAAGATATAACCTTTTGTATGACGCTAAATAGCCTAACAGTGCTGGTGCGTTGTGAAAATACAATATCCAACCAAACAACCTTCTCGATTGTTGAATAATTTATTTGGTGTTCATTTAATTTCTTAGAAAAAAAAAGCACACTGGACGATCAACGCCATTTCTATGTTCTTGAATCAATACTGCTCCAATCTCTACATCAGTTGTATCAACAGATAATTTAAATTACTTACTGAAATTTGGAACTGTAAAAAGAGGTGCACATTTAAGAATGACCTTTAAATTCTCAAAACCTTCTGTCGTTTTTCAGTCCAAAGAAACTTGTTTCTCTTGCTGAAGAAATTTGTCAGGGGTTCAGCAATATTAGAAAAATTGGAACAAAATTTCCGATAGTATCCAGCCATACCCAAAAATCGTATCAGTTCATTTTTACTGACAGGCACAGGGAATCCAGAGATAGCATTGACCTTAGCATCTATAGGTTTAACTTGTCCATGTCCCACAATATGTCCTAGAAAAGTCACACAAGCACGGCACAACTCACTTTTGGATAAATTGATTGTCAAATTTGCATCAGTGAGTCTGTCAAAGAGTTTCCGAATTGTTGCTAGATGTTCTTCCCTGGAGTCGTTGCAGATGATGACATCATCGATGTAAGCATCACAATTATCTAGACCAGATGTAATCATGTTCATCAAACGTTGAAAGGTACTTGGCGAACCCTTCATCCCGAACGGCATCACTTTATATTGATAAAGTCCATTTGGAGTCGCGAATGCCGAAATTTCCTTTGCTC
>JAECUM010048740.1:0-11119 GCA_016617855.1 Megalonaias nervosa
GGACATGCTCAGATACGCTTATTTTAAGGTTTGTATCATTAAATAAGGCCTTGGCATTCCATTTAAGCCGACATTATAAAACGGGGACGTCCCCGTTTTGAGGTGTGTCCCCGGTCTGTTGGTCTGTATTCACACTGATGTCCCCGTTTCGCGCCTTTTACAAACACGCACACACGCGATCACACACACACACACACACACAAGTACAGTCACTTGTCTCTAGAAATTTGACTACCGTCGGGGTCCTTTTTAAATGTTGAAAAAATAAAAAACCCGAACACTTGACCTTATCCGGCCCTGCTAATAACAAGGGTTACAAGCTTTCTTTCTTTCTCCAAACTGCGATGTCATCTCTCTCTCTCTCTCTCTCTCTCTCTCTCTCTCTCTCTCTCCGTTTGAAAATTCATGAACGCTGTGACTGTTTTTGTATTTTCTGCATCACCTTATTACTTCTTGCGTAAAACATGGCACCATGCTGTAAAAGATCTTTTCAGCTTTGATGTAATTGAGGCAACTAAACTGTACGCGGTTAGAGGTATTTCTTGCGTTACCATTGCTATCAGATGTCTTTTAAGCGTCACGTCTGCAGTGTGGATTGGCGTGGCGCTGAAAATCACTGTCTTTTCTTTTGTGTTGCGATTTTGTTGAGCGCCATCCGTAGGTTAACTTAATCTCGTGAATTACTGCACAATTCGTACAAGTGCATGTAAAAAAATAATTTATAGAGAATTTTTAAAAGGATCGGCTTAAAGCGACATGAGTAGAATATTGTTTGGTTAATTTGTGTAATTGCATTTGGCAGAAAAAACTTCCAAAATCTTATTCCAAAAATTCGGACAATTAGTGCCATCTCAACGAGGCATCAGCCTGAGGACCCTTGAAGTGGATTTCCCACTGTGATACGCACACATTCACTCACTTACAACAATTAAATTTCTTCCATGTTCGTTGGACCCAATTAGCACAAAGTACGACGGCGATATCGGCCAACAGATTTAAGTGTTGGTATGTATGCATTCCAAAAATTCCGGTAGTGCCATCTCTTTGAAAATGATGCTGGCTTAGTCCCCTAGCTTGCCCTTGTTAAATTAAATAAAACATTGTTTCGACATATCCCTGAGTGGATTACTAAGTCGCTATATCTAATTCAGTCCATATGTCTACCGTCTTACCTAGCAGATACGTTTGGTTCAAATGCAAGCAACCCTAATCTGCAGTTGCATAATGCGCCAATAGATCAGGGTCTATGTTGTTTGTTTATACCTGTGCCTAAAAAACTTAATAAACCCAGGTTTGCCTAATCAATATGCGACGACAGATCAGGGTCTATGCCGTTTGTAGTTGGATACGACTCATACGTGAGTACAGACAGTAAGTCAAACTTCGGAGTTGGTAGAGCTGATGTCTCTGATTGAACCGACTGTCAAATCAGTTCACTATATGATTGACTGAGAATAAAAGTACAACTCATATACATCTCTTGACCTGCTCCGGTGGCCTAGTAGTTAGAGCATCCGCCTCAGATGCGGGAGGTCGCGGGTTCGAACCCCGGCCGAGTCATACCAAAAACTTAAAAAAATGGTACTAACAGATGCCTCGCTAGGCGCAGCATTAAGAGTTAGTGTTAGGACTGGTCGGACTGGTGTCAGCATAATGTGACTGGGTGGGACATCATGCTACATGTGTGCGGCATGATGCCCCAGTGCCAGACATCACTATAAACTGTCACACTGCAGACATCGTAGCGATATGACTGAAAATGTTTAAAGCTACGTTAAAAATCTAAATCACACACACACACACACACACTATACATCTCTTAAGTTGCGTTAACATTCTTTGAAACTAATAATGTACTTAAAAGCATAAAATCCAACTATTTTTCGTCTGAATCAGGAGACCGATAAATAAATAAAAAATAATATATGATGATGTTTTGTTTCCGTCGACCTTGAGTGGAAAAGGGATTGGTATATCAAGCATAGTCGCAATTAACGGTAAATTTGTCTGGCACTGCACACGCTTTTATATCGTGAAAGTTCTGTGACACGCTTTACGATTTATGCATTAATTTGATCGTAAATCTATCCATCCATCTACTATCCATCTTTACTGCCGTCTATCTATCTATTTTTCTATCTGCCTGCTACCTACCTATTCACTATCATTATACCTATCTTGGGCGATCATGCATTCGAAATTCGTGTTCAAGTACAGCGATTGTAACTATATTGACGTCGAATGTCTCCAATATATAACATTTAAGTTCTCTCTCCCTATCTCTCATTTATTAGTGTGTACTAGTGTGCTATGCAGGCGAGAACTCCTCCTGGGAACACTCGATAATAGTAACATTGCCGGTCACATGTCCCGGATGAATGATGAGGGTTTGGCTTTAGGTTAGCACCCTACACCAGTATTAAAGTTGTAGCTATCGAAATGGAAACGAGAGAAAACATTGCAACTGGAGAAAGGAGTAAAGAAGACCAGAAAACTGCCGTTATGAGATTAGGAGACCCATCTTCGCTAGCCCAGGTTCCAATATGTTAACCTATCTACACCTTGCCGGATCGATCCGATATTTTCTACACCTTGGCGGATCGATCCAATAGTTCAGTAATTTGCATTAACGACATCTACTGGATTTCACGAGTTGCCTCTCTTAGTATTTAATGCCAACTAACCAACAGCATGTATCAGCGGTGTATTGTATATCGTCCGATCATTGTGGAGACATTTGACTTCAAAAGGATACTTTGAAAGTTTAATATCGAAAGTCTGCCAACATACCAGAAACAAGCCATTACGGGTGTATTTGAGGGGAATGATGTAACTGTATAAACACGGACCAGCAGTGGAAATAGCTTATTTATGAGTCCATTCCAGTTTTGTGCACTCGTTGTCGATCATAGAGGAAAAGTGCTAACATTTGAACAACTTGATTTTGATTAGATGTGATGGCTTGCCACTGCATCCAATGAAATTCACAGTGCCGAAGCACTGACATGTCTGATCGATCTGCCAAAGTGTAGATAGGTTAACATATCGTAACCTTAGCTAGCGAAATGATGGAGACCAAATTTGAAAGGCTAGACTCCGGATGGGAAACAAAGACAGTTCGACATAACGGAGGACTGCGAAGAAAGAGACGAAGGAATGTGGACACCTTCACCCATAGGGCTGCTGTGGAGCTCTCTTGCCGAAGCCTGATACGCAACCTAAGGCACGACGACAGATGAACGAGTGAGAATCCAGCTGAATGTTGCGTAGGGTGGCTAACCAGGAGTTTTCGTTCTGTATGGGATTACAGGCGACATCCCTTTTGATTGGGGTAAATATATCCCACCCTTCTACAAAGACAAGGGCAGTAAGCAGAACTGTAGTAATTACCGTGGTAATACCCTGCTATCTGCTCCGGGAAAAAATATTCGCATCAAACCTCCTAACCATCCTGAAAGACATCTTACTGGAAATGTGCAGGAAAGAACAGAGTGGCTTTACACCAGATAAGTCAACCAATGACTGCATGAATACGCTCAACATATTGATACAAACCCGCAATACATTCCGACAGCCGAACTGGAGAGCCTAACTTGACCTAAAAGCTGCGTTTGACTCGGTCGACCGAGCCGCCATCTAGTTCCTATTCAAGAGCATCTATTACTCCCTGACAGGTGCGTCAACCTAACGAAAGTCCTGTATACTGACACCATTAGCTGCGTTCGAGCGACTGGTAAATGTTCGCAATGGTTTCATGTCGTCATCAGTGACGTTCGACGAGGATGTACCGGCGCGCCGAATGTTGTCCTACCACCAATAGAATGGACGCCAAAACGAACGGCACGAAAGGGACATTTTGTACAAGCGAAGGTGACCAATTTATAACCAATCGTGATTTTGCCGACGACATCACTTTTCTGTCTGAGTTGCTACAGCTCTTACTGCTCAGTTTGGACATCATGTAGGAAGAAGCCAAACTTTACGTTGCTGAGATTAACTGGACTAATACCAAAATCCAAAGGACCAGCCAACAAGTCATGACGTCAGGAAGCGCACTACAGGAGCATGAGGTTGAAGTACAGGACTCGTTTACGTATTTCAGCTGCTTACTCGAGGCGTCGCATCCAAATCACTCTTGACAGCACGAAAACTGGATAGATACATCTGGCGCTCAAAGACCATACTTGTTACAAAGATCCAGTTGTAGAACGCATAATTTTACCAGTCTTGCGGACAAACGGATGCTTTCAGCGGTGATGACTAAGCCTAGTGTCTTTGGTCACTGTTGCCTTGGCAGCATCCTCTGCGTCACATACGCTTGACATATCACGAATGCAGAGATCAAAGACAGAATGAACCAATCGCCGGTCACATGTATCATCAAGTTTAGACGCTAACATAGCTGTGGCCACATTGCTAGAGCACCCGCTGATAAACATCAAAATTCGTCACTTAAAGTCGTAACCAAAACCTAATGCTAGCCGAAAGACCGACAAGCACCTGGCTCCGAATGGTGGACCAGGCCCTCAAGGAGTTCAATGTTGGACTCCAACCACAGGCATATACAGTAGCGCTGCTTCGGGAGGGAAGTTAATAAAGACTATCCAATGGCACTCAAAAGCAGTCTTCTAAAAGTGACGTGTTATCGTGATTACCTTGGAATTTCCAAGTGAATCAACAAAATGTCTATCTCCTGGATTATTTTCATAGCGTCTTCAAGAAGAAATCGTATATGTAGGTATTAGTCATCGTTTGTTCAGATGTTTCAAGTACAAAACATTAATAACACAATTCCAGTAATATCATGTGTATGTATCACTTAACAGCCATATGACACGTTCCACTCGTTTACACTCCTTGACTATTCCACTTCATGCAAACAGTTTGCTGAAATTGCAATAAAACTATACTACAGAGTTTCAAATTTAAACAACAGTACTTATGACTGCATTTAAAACCTTAAAATCATTCAGTAAGTTGACTGAAGCCATTAGTGTTATTTCAAACATGAGTTTCATTTTGCTCACAGTATATGGGCGTGAACAAAATGTGAACAAGAAAACAGATCTTGACAGCTCATTTTCATTTAAAATGTCATACAGGCTGAGGATGTGAGAGATTACTATCCATTTTAATCAAAACATTACTTCGCAATCAAAAACTTTGTTCTACCGGAAAAAGTTTATTTCAATTCATTATTAGGTAACTATAAGTGTCGATAATTCATGCAAGCAGAAATTCAGGTACTACTATTACTACTGCTGCTACTACTACTACTACTACTACTACTACTACTAACAATAATAATAATAATAATAATAATAATAATATTATTATTATTATTATTATTATTATTATTGGTGCTGCTGTTGCGATAGTTGTAGTGGTAGTGAAAGGTCCAATGGGAGGGTGCACATGGCCCAGACCGTAAACCCTAAGGGGCCTCGATTTTACCTGTCATTTTTAGCTCTCTTAAATACTCTCGTGTACTTAGTTGTCTTTTAAATCTTTATATAGTACATTATATGGGCTAGTTTTGGCATTCGATTTATTCCCTAATTTCAATATAACCGGGGCCTAGGGGGCTCAGACTCTCGAAATGGCCCTGGCCCGAGTAGTGGTGGTGATATAGTCGTAGTTATTTTATAGAGTCATCGATTCAGTCGATCACACTATTGCGTGTATTTAACTTACTGTTTTATGAATGATACTATTTGCAGGTATCGAAAGTTGCCGCCCGTTGTACCATCATTAGATGACTCGAGAGTATGGAAGGACATGTGGCAATTGATGATAATATAGGTTTGCAATTGGAAAATTATGCTCATTAAGTAAATTAATATCGCTGAGAGGTAAGTGTTTATGATGGATCGAAAAATAAGATTAATTATGGTGTACGTAACATTAGTAAAGTGTGTGTGTGTGTGTGTGTGTGTGTGTGTGTGTGTGTGTGTGTGTGTGTGTGTGATTTGATTTTTAACGTAGCTTTAAAAATTTTTCAGTCATATCACTACGATATCTGCAGTGTGGCAGTTTATAATGACGTCTAGTACTGGGCCTCATGCCGCAAACATGTAGCATCATGTCCCGCCCATTCATATTATCCTGACACCGTGCCGATCAGTCCTACCACTAACCTCTTAATGCTGATCGCCAGGCGAGGCAGCTGTTCGTACCATTTTTTTATATCTTTGGTATGACTCGCATGGGGTTCGAACCCACGACCTCCAGCATCCGAGGCGGAGTAAAGGTTTTTTCACCGGTTTGTTTCTTGGAACTACACATCTCTGCTATTATCCATGCAACAGCTCAGTCCTTAAAACCCTAATATTTGTTTACTCCTAGGTAATGGACAGTGTTGTATCTGTCCATCGGAATTGTGCGATACGATGAACGGAGTTTGTCCTGCCTTCGGATGAATAAAGCAGACTAAATTAGTCTCTAAATGTTTAAGAGTTACTACCTGCAAAAAGGTGTATTATGCAGAGAAAATTATTGCAACAGAAATTTCTCCAATAGATAAGGGGATTTATGTTTATGTTCGGTATCGCTTTAAAATTAAAATCGTCAATGTAGTGTTAATGGTACAAATCTCGAAAGACATGTATTCTATTCTGTATGTACAATGGCAAGAATAATGGGTTGAACATGCATGTGCGTGGCCAGTAAGCTAGTATTTCAGAACATGCATGTGCGTGGCCAGTAAGCTAGTATTTCAGAAGCGTAAATCGCATGGCACGAACACAAACAATACAACAACAAATATGGCAGCGTGTCATGGAATCTACATAGAAAGAAATCTGGCCAGATTGTTTATTTTAGCTTTTAAATATTTCGAAACTAAGGAAGCATATGAGAAAAACGCTTCCTCTTGCATATTGGATTTATTTCTCAATGACGGGTCATCCATAGAAAATGTGTTCCATTCTATCTTCGTCCTGTATTACTTTAAGTTTATTATTTGATTAAAATTAACGTACCTACTTGGCATGAATCAACTTGTTTAGTCAGCATCGATTCCTGGACCTGTTCTTACCCAGTGGGGTCACAGCTTCTGGGTCATAACTGAACTCCCAATAATATTACATACATTTTCATAGCATATATGCGACCCGAATTTTTCCCTGGGACTCTCCCCATCCCCTTTAAAATTGATTACCCTATAATTAAATGTACTCCTAATTGGCACGAGAAAGGAAATTCACTTTCTCGTAACGGACAGGTGACAGACAGAGGCCGATAAAGGTGTGACAGTTTTATATTGTATGCAATCATGGTGTTCAGAAAATTATTTCAGTTGCATGAACCTGTAATCCGTGTATATTGCTTCACTTTGATGGCGATAAAAATCTGTTGAAAAGAATAATGTCAAGAACGTATTGCCAACTGAAAAGTTGCCAACTGAAAAGAAAAAGAAAAAAAAGCATGCATACGCTTCGGCATTATGCTACTTGGGCCTCTGTACTTGGAACACTTGTCACTCAGCTCACAACGTGCTTCGTATATAAACAATCTTCTGAAAGTGCTGTACTCTAAACTGCATACTTTAATTTCGATTTGATGAAGATTTATCTGGATTGTCATTACCACTGTGCACACTGATCAATCGTATCGCTTTTCTTCATTAAGAAAAAAAAATATAAACACCTCTTTAACACCCCACTCCTTTAATGCTTTGGATCCCCCTTCGGGCAACGTCAGTAATTTAAATATTCTAGTAAAAACCTCAACGAAATGAGTAACTAAAGTTTAGTTTCCAAGCCACGATATGAAACAATGCATCAGAGGCGAGATGTATCACGTGCTTTACATGATCTGAAGTTGCACGTCACATTTCAGAAAATAAATAATTTAACTTTACCTTAAGTTCCACTAAAATAGAGGGAGTTTATATAATTGAACATATAAATTATTGCATTGCATTACCACACGATCTAGCGGTCAGGCTATACTTGTCACACTTCAACACATCGTAAATACACGCCATACAGAGGAACGTTTTCAAGGGAAAATAAATTGTAGCATTGACACGAGCAATTGTCGTTAATAATTTTCAGTTTAATTTTGCTTTAGATTCATTTAATACGCTCTTAATTTAATGCCTGACATATAATTAAGAAAACACACATAAATGCTGGAGTCCGTGTCAAATTCAGGTAACTTTGTTTACATTTCATTTTCTCTCCGCATGGCATGTGCATCGGTAGTCATGCCAGTATGGGTCGTCACGCCTCTCCGTGATTAGGCCTAAACCAATTTCAGATTTAAACCTCTCTCAATTAACAACCTTTATTGTGTCTTAAAGACAGCACATGAACATGGATTTAACTGAAGAACTGTGTAGATTAATCATTCTGTCTCTAATGTTTCTATAGTTACTGGTGTAAAGTCTTTTCCTGAATTGCTTCTTTCTTAATCTTTTAAATCTCTCTGCATCTAAAATGTCTTAGACTCAGTGGTTCCCAACCTTTCCTTGGCCACGACCCTAAAAAATAGTTTTTTTGAACCTCATGACAATATTTCCATAATTTGACAAGTTTTGCCACCCTCAAACAAAAATCCTATCCACCAAGTGCGACGCTCCAGAACGCCTTCACGACCCTGGTTTGGGTCGCGATCTGAAGGTTGGGAACCACTGTTTTAAACCATAAGATGATAATTCCTACTCAACAATGCGGCTAGAGGACTCACGGTACTGACTGTATTGAAAAATGGTAACCAGTCTGGAAATCGGTGAACACAAAATGAGTATATATGGGTTTGGCTGTCTAGGATTGGTTGATAATGAAAATTATGTTTTAGTTAAAAGAATCTTTTGAGAACTTATCCTAGTTGTAACTTAAAAAATATACATTTTGTTTTATTGATGGAATTTCAGTCCTTTAACAGACTTATTGTTGGAACACTCATTACTGAAATTAGCACCTGACTGTTTGGTGCGGAACTGAAAGCGAGTGTTTCAAAAACACGTTGATCCAGAAAATGCCGCGTCTCATATGGTTTCTTCTGCAGAGAAACTGTCATCCAGAATGCATCTACACTGATAAGTATAGGTTTGATCATGTGTCCTCAAACATTAAAGTTATTTAATTTTTAATATCATGGTGTTTGCACAGGTTTACTGTGGGAACTGAATTAGTACAAGTGCTACAAACAATTAGCGTCTGATATAGAAATCAATTCCAGGAGTTTCTTCCCTTGGACTACACAGCCAATGTCAACCTCTATGACGCAGCTCTGATATATTTTCCTTGCATCCTTGATCGATGAAAATAATACATGATTATTAAGATAAACGTAAACAATTATTCCTATTTACCAGTCATATTCAACGTGCATTGAATTTGCTGTGAGAAATCATCGCTTAAAAAAACAAGTGATTATAATGTTGAAAGTTATGTATGTGCCTACCGATACCTAAATGGCACATCAATTTTTTTTTGCCATGTTTGGTGTTATGACCGATACTGAGTGAACTTGAAGGTTGGGCTAAAAATAATGTGTTCTTCACAGACATTATTTAAAACTCGACTTCCGAGATCAAACAAAGTTTGATTTTCATAATCGTGGCAGGCGAAAAAAATAGGCTTCAGAGTTTGCCCGGACCCTAGTATACTAGCTATTTTCGTATAGTCCTTGTTCGGAAACACCTTCCCATTAAGCTCAGACGTAATACAAAGTACGAGGAGAAATTTTTAATTGATCTGTTGGCAAAGGTCAGTACTCGTGTTCACAGGGTGGAGTTACAAGATAATAGCCACCAACCTATTCCTACATCCCAACTCAGATGCACTAAAGAAGATCAAATCATTGTCCTCGGACATACGTTCAATTGTATGTCTAGATATTATGATAATTTTAGAAAAAGGGTGACAGTCTATTGTAGAAAGGTATGTTCATAAATGGAATCGCATGGCTTGTAGAGATACAATAACTTCAGCACTGGTTCGATTTCAGTCATTGTTGTTCCACATATTGCCCTTTAAAGTGTCTGAACAAAACTGACAATCATCAATAACCATCGAAGTCCTAATTTATGCTGTAAATCAAACCGTATACTCCTTGAAGCATACTTCAACTCATAATATGTACACCAGTCTATTCATTTAAAATAAATTATCGCATAATATGTACACCAGTCTGTTCATTTAAATTAAATTACCCCAGGAACGAGAAGAATTCAGCGATTAAGATTACAACAATGTTCATGTTCTTATTCCTTAAAAAAAAAAAAAAAAAAATGTATACGAAAATTCAATAAATCAAACAGGGAGGGAGGGTCGAAGAGATTTGATGGTACATGATAGGAAGGGGCATCTCTTAAACTCCAACCAGTCTTATATGCCGGGACGCGGCTGCGGAGTGTCTCTTTCTACGTAATGGAACAAGGCTGTGGGGTGTCTCATTTCTATGTACTGGAACAGGGCTGTGGGCTGTCTCATATGTACTGGAACAGGGCTGTGGGCTGTCTCATTTCTATGTACTGGAACAGGGCTGTGGGCTGTCTTATTTATATGTACTGGAACTGGGCTGTGGGATGTCTCATCTCTATGTACTGTAACAAGGCTGTGGGGTGCCTCATTTCTATGTATTGGAACAGGGCTGTGGGCTGTCTCATTTCTATGTACTGGAACAAGGCTGTGGGCTGTCTCATTTCTATATACTGGAACAAGGATGTGGGATATATCATTTCTATGTACTGGAACAAGGCTGTGGGCTGTCTCATTTCTATGTATTGGAACAATGCTGTGGGCTGTCTCATTTCTAATATACTGGAACAGGGCCGTGGGCTGTCTCATTTCTGTGTACTGGAACAAGGTTGTGGGCTGTCTTATTTCTATGTACTGGAACAATGCTGTGGGGTGTCTCATTTCTATATACTGGAACAGGGCTGTAGTCTGTCTCATTTCTATATACTGGAACAAGGCTGTGGACTGTCTCATTTCTATGTACTGGAACAAGGCTGTGGGCTGTCCACAAATAAAACTAGAATCATCATTTTAATCCAGCCAATCAAAACAATATTCATAGGTTACACCGAGGTTACATTTACACTTGGATGGCTGTGTGCTTTATATTTAGCTCTCATTTACTCGTAATCATATCCTTTGCTTTCTTG
>JAECUM010048741.1:0-48750 GCA_016617855.1 Megalonaias nervosa
TAGAGTACCACGATCAGAGAACGCCCCCCCCCCCCCCCCTGCTCTGTACCCTACACTGGCTATCCATTCGATCCAGAATTAAACACAAAATTTGTTCTCTGTGCTACGTTTAACTGACGGGCTCCAGTCCAACATACCTATCCGACCTCACCCATGTGTACACACCAGCAAGATACTTACGATCCTCTTCTGACACTCGTATTCTCATTATTCCCACTATGAAAATGAAATCATATGGACAACGTTCTTATGCATACCAGAGCCCAGCAACGTGGAACGAATTGCCCACTGAACTTAGACACAAAGACACAGTGATCTCATTCAAGAGCGCTCTTAAAACTCACCTATTTCAAATGCAAGAAGACCTAATAATGTTTCCTTACCTTACAGCATGTTTTCTGTTTTCTAATTTCGTGGTGTTTGTTTTTATTTTTGTAATCATTATCATTATATATGTTTGTTAAGCGTTGTCAAATGTTGTAAAGCGCTTAGAGCTTCTAAAGATTAGGCGCTATACAAAGTCCTCATTATTATTATTATTATTATGTGTAACCTGTTTTACAGAAAAGTTTGACTGAAAATCAGTGAACAATGCGACAAAAGAAAATTTGCTAGACGATAGAGAGCATGAAAAATTCTGCAGGAGCAAGTCACGTCATTCCTAAAAAGAGTAACAAAAGCCAAATGTTACAAGGAAGAATGAGATAGCAAGACTTGGCACAAAAAATGCAAACAAAAAATTTCAAAATATATTTTATAGGTTGATTTGAAATTTCTTGCAAAGAACCCAATAGTGAAAATGTCGCTTGCACAACTTGTTTATTTAATACGAAAGGGTTATTTCTTTTACCTTTATTCATTATTCTATAACAAACAACAGTATATGGTGTATTTGCTTAGGTAATCTACATTACCATACTTTGCAAGCAACAGTAAATGGTGTATTTGTTTCAGCAATCTGCCTTACAATACTTTGTACACAGCAGCAATGATTAATTTGTTTAGGTAAAATCTTTCTTACCATACTTTACAAACAATACTGGCTTTTACGTTGTTGAAGTTGGCTTTACATAAAAAAGGAACAGCCAGATCCTTAAAATCAGTTAGAAAACATTGTTTTCACCACTTCTGGTAAAATTTTCAACTCATTCCTTCTTGTGTGGTGAAAACAGAAAATGCCACATGCCTTTGTATTTGCATCAAGTTTCCCAGTTAGATGACACAAAAATATGTGGTACTTAAAGAAGCTTTCAAATCTGGAGCTGATTAAGCAAAAATAACATTATCATCAGCTTGAAGTACAGTCTGATGTAAACTTCAACATCTGAATTATCTAATAAAATATTCTATAGTGTTTCAGCAATCTATTAATAAACACAGATTTGCATTCAGGCTAAAACCATTCTCCCACGTTTCAGCAATCAGTTACTAAACACATAATTCTATCCATAATTGCACATCAAAAGAAGTTTTTGAGAATTAGTTCTACAACTCACTAATATGGTAAATGCATACCCATATCTGAGTCGGCTGACATCACAAAGGTGCAAGTATCCAAACAGCTAAAGTGGTTTGAATAATCAGACAGTTCATTAGACTTTTAATTTGTATTATATGTTTGACATTTGTCCATAATTAAGGGTAGAGGCCTACCTGACTACTCTCATGCTTTGTGCCTTGTTTGCAAGTTATAAATAGGTTATTACATGAATCTGAGTTCAAGAACTAGCCACAAGTATGACCTTTGAAGGTTCTAGAAGCAAACTTGTTTACAATTTGTTATAATTTTCCATTAAGATGATCAAGATTTTTCAGAAAATGCCATTGCGACATAGCCAAACAGGAATGTATATAACAAAAGAGGTCTGGTAAAAAAAAGTCGCCATTCTTATCTCAATATCAGTCTTTAAGAATATATGATCTGAGTTTTAAGTTTTATTTTCTGATACAATCTGAGAGGAATCATTTATTTAAATTATTCATTGCAATTACAAAGTGCTCATTGACATTTTTGAGTAAAATGCTACTTTGGGACTATTAAGGACTCATTCAAAGACATTCTGGATTATATCACTGTGATACATCAAGATTATTTGGTACATGAGCACATTACAGATTTTCAGAATTCATTAAAAGTTGACAAGATCTTTGTATACTGATTATTATAAAATCTTTGAGGTTGATGAACCAACACAAGTTTAAATTTCCTTGAACCGTATTATTTACCTCTGGTATTTTTATTCACAAACCAAGCAACATTTTATTTCAGGGAAACATTTTCATTTTTTAAAAAAACAGTTTCTGACATTGGGTCACAATTATATTTTCCATTGACTTTACACATATCCAAAGTATTATTGTATTTTTTTTTATTTATACCCAATAGTATTTGACCCATTTAACTTCTTACACACATTAGCTCACCTTTGGTTTTATTATTGTAGGTTTGTAACTATAACTGATAGTTTTTGACCATGTAGCTGACCATTGTTTTTATTATAGTATATGCCTTACTATACCTGATTGCCTCTGACCCATGCAACTTTTTACATACATTTGTTCACCTTTGGTCATGAATCCTGAAGTTTCAATAGATGCTGATCTGCTTGTTTTGTGTATTACTTCAGGATTAACTGAGTATGGACAAATAATTACAGGGAGATAGTTCAAAATTTAACATATAACTGTGTTCATAGCAAAGAAATCAATTTTTTAAAAATCTAGAATTTCTAAAAAATTTAAATGTACACTTTTATTATCAACATAGCTATTATCATTTAAAATAAGACAGCTGTGAAACACTCCAATCAAATTATTCTGTTTGAAATATCCTGAAGAGCCTGGTTTCGTAAACTATAACAGGAAGTAAATGTCTAAATCCCATCATAATTATTGTGATGCAAAAGTAAATGGACTGGTTATGTGGACAACCGGCACATAATCAGTGATCAATAAGACTGAAATTTCATTCTAAAATTTACAAAACACAAACTAAAATGAACTTCTTATCTCTTTCAAACTATCTTAAATAAAATATACTGAATTATGAATATATGAGTGATGTGCTTCATACCATATTGGAAAGTATGTATCTTAACATAGTACTGGTTTATCAGTCCTAAAAACATTTTAGACTGACCGGAAGAATGACAATTTGGTCCAGTTTGATTTGTCCATGACCAATGCATAACTGGGTACAATGTATTTGTAGGGTCTGCAGTGATGAGAAAGTGTAGAGGCCCACAGATATGAAATTGTGCTTCTTCAAAATAAAATTTTGTTCTTCAACTACTCGGTTGATGAACATGTTTTTCAAAGATAAATACTGAATCTCAAAGGAATTTCTGTCAGCATTATCACTAAATTCTTGTCCACTTTAGTGATGTCCTTGTGATATGAAAATCATCCATCCTTAAGAACAGAATTAACAGGAAAAAAAGCATGCTAAGTGGTAATCCTAAGCAAAGATATCAAAATAAATCATTCTGTACATTTCTGACACTTTACTATTTCTTTCTGTTTGACTCAAAATTGTAAAAGTTAAAATAAATTGGTCCCAAATTTGTGACAGTGCTCAATTAAATTTTTGTTGTTAATACAAATGAAATTGTAACAAAAGAGATGTTAGAAGTAATTTCTGCTTCTCACAATGTGATGACTGATTTATCAACAAAATATCAGTATGACAAGTTTATCAGAAAACTGAAAATTTGGAACAAGTATGACATGCATTGTACCTGTTCAATGAGGCAAGATTACATTTGAATAGGCTGAAAAGATACATACCTTTTGTGATCTTTGTAACAGACAGGAAACTAAGTAATTCCATTTTTACAGAGAACGACATGATTAAAATTACTGGACTGCATTCGAGAAACACTGTATACTATTTATACTCATATGTTAAGACCAACTACACAAGTCCAAAAGCCGTGTGATTTCCATGACAGTAATACATAGGAATGCTAGTCCAAGAGCTGTGTGATTTCCATGACAACATACTGTATAGAATATTCACAATTGGTTCAAATAATGCATATGTGTAAAATTTCTGAGAATTAAAATTTCCAGTTGAAAAGATACCAAAAATGTACTTATTTTTCTGCAATATTTGTGATATGGGACCAGGGCACAAAAAACCCCCAGATAATTAGAACACACAAAAATGTCCCCATTTCACAAAAACTTGTGAATCAACTCTCTTGACCATGCAATGACAGTGACAAGTTATGCCACTATCTTAGCAGCTAAATCATCAAAGACAATGAACATTTTTAGCTCATTTCTTATTCATCATACACCTCTCCCTCGATAACTTGTGCAAAATGGGGTACAAAAACATAGACCACACTTTAAGCGAGAGCACGAGTTACCGAAGGTTCTAAAAAAATATACCAGTCATCCAGAGAACTGCGCGGGTTGGGGGTTGGTGTGGGAACTGGACTGTTTAATGAACTGAATCCTTGTTATATAATTGCAATGGGAATAACTGTCAATAAAGCACTTTTCTGATGAAGTTGTTCATTATTATGTATAAATTACATTTTAAAAAATCCAACATCTGAAACTGGTTTCAACAACCAACATGGGTATGCAAAAACATTTGTGTATTATGTCACTGCTGTTTGTTTTGTTGATTAGTCTGGTTCCTGGAGTGGTGTTTAATAGTAATGTGCGAAACAAGGAGTGAACCAAGCAGGGAACCAGACTAGCTTTTGATAAATCACCAAACAAGATTTCTTTTTATCAAAAAATGCAACATCTATTTTGTGAGACAATCATCTACATCGAAACTCAATTTATGTATTGTTCTATTAGCAACGTACTGATGCCATGATTTCATTTCAAGTAATAGTGAAACTTCTTATCATCCTTGAGGATATTTCTATGTACTTATTCAGGAATTCTCTGAAACTTGTTTTCCCCACAATGGTCCATATCTGTGAAACAAAGCTCGTTATTTTACTAAGTATTCACTTTGCTTGGTTGCCTTGCTATCTTTAATCACAGTTAGGATTGAGTAGGTTAATTTAAGGTAGTTTAATTACATTATGTACACAATAACGTTTATAAGTGTTCAATTGATCAACTGAAATGAGTTACCCGATATACAACCAGGGATACTGGTTCTTAAGCATGTAGGATTTGTATGACTTTTAACTTTTTTTTAACTCCATCTCCTTCATTTGATTCAAAAGACATAACTGATGTGATAAAACAAAGGAGGCCAGCTTTTAATTCAGTGCAACAATATAACAAATGCTTCCACTAGTCAGATATCAAAACACAGTCAGCACTTGGGTTCTCAGAGAAACGCTCGCAGACATAGCTGTCATGGTAGATTTACACATTTTACATTTACTTACAAGAGGACATATTGCATTTATATTGATTACACTTAAAAAGAACTAAAACAGGACTAGAACACAAATTTCAAATGATAAAAATTATTTAATTGGTATTTATTTATTAAAATACTGCCTCCATACGGTGTGACATTTTCACTGATCGAAATTTCCTTGAATATCGTTAATTACGGTATCTTTTAGAATGTTGTTTGAAAAGAAAATGTAACAAATTATATGACTTCTTAATAATAGCTGACACTTCATAATGCTGATTAAAATTTCCAGGTCCTATCTACCGTTTTTGATGATAAAATGAGCGATATATCAAAGTTTGTGTTATCAATTTTGCTCGCGATTTTCTTCAAGTTCAACAAACAGGGATCAATTTTTAGGTATCTTCTGGTTGAAAAAATGTGATCCAAGCCCGACCACATGTTACAAGCAGGTTTGCGAGTTATCAGGGCACAAGTTATCGAGGTTGTGATGTATTTATGTCTGGTGTGCTGAGTCCATATTTCTGTTTCATTTTGTCCAGATCTTCTTTCTTCTTTTCTGTGTCCATCTTCTTGAATGCCTAAAAAAAATTTTAAAAAACTTTGTCATTTGCAGTTTCATATAATATTTTTCATGACTGAAGGAAATAGTGATGTTGATAATGAAGATGATGATGACAATGACAACAGTAATAATGACATAAGGAACTAAAGTACAGTGAACACATTTTTCTCATTCCATTTTATACGAATGAATCAAGAATCTATATTATTACATTTCCTCAATGAATAATAGAAGAAATCTGCCCCAGAAACTGTAACTAGACACAAGACTAAAATAAACATGATAAAAATAAAAAGGAAAACCCAATATACACACTATGAAAATTTATCAAAATCAGTTGAATACTTTAAACTCCTAACAAACTTAATGCCTTCTCCTGATTCCGATGACATCACAGATAAGATGAACATCAATTTAAATGAATTTTAAGATTCTTTATATAATATATGATACTTTATCATTTTTAAGACAACAGATCTAAATTAACAGATACGCCAAATATGTAAATGAGAATCAAAAAATTATATACACTGCCGATAAACTGAATTTTAAAATTTAGTTTTACATAACTTAAATTCAAGTTTTCTTCTTAATTTATATTTTGTTTTATTGGGAGAAACATGCCTTAAGTTATTTTTACCTAATATCTAATTGTTGAGAACTTTATACTTTGATAGCAGGCTTTAAAAATACATGAGAACCTAAATACTTAAAACTACAATAATGGTAGTAAATGTGTTAGCTCAAATATGCATGGAAAAAGAAGTCCAGATTTTATTTCAGATCTGTGCATTTACGCCAGATGTTGGCAATGAATAACTTATTACTCAACTTAATTACTGCAGTATAGATTAAACCTGTTTGCTCGCACATGGAAATGAATGTCGGTATAGTAATAAAAAGACATCTACATCTGTATCTTTTGGAGGGGACATGTGATAGATCCATGAAATTAGGTACCCATGAATATGTATTTTTTACCCAAACCACACAATTGTAACCCAAGAAAATAAACAGTATTTCAATTAAGAACTTGCAACAAATACCACTATAATGTCAGACTTTCTTCCTTGCCAATAACATCACGAGATGGAAGTTATCACAAATATTTGCACACTGTTACTTTTGTTGCCTACCCAATCAAAGCAACAGTTGCATCAATGATCCAAAAACCTGCAATGTAACTCCTTCTCTTGCAAAATCATACAAAATGTCTTCCCTCAACCAGTTTAGCTGAGCCAGTTACAAGGAAAATACAGACAGATGGACAGACAGACATGCATGATCTGTCACAATATATCCTCAAACATGCAGATATAAGAAAAAACTTTTCAAGAAAATATTTCAGCAACTACTTTTAATAACAGCTTTCAAGTGATGTAATTCTGTTTTCAATACCAATACTCAAACAACTTAAAAAGGATTTCAACATTCTAAGAACTGACCAACTTCCGACGAAGGTTAAATTATATCTCTTGATATTAAGTCATTGCAAATCTCCACACAGACTATTATTTTTACCCATTATGCTCAACCACTCTGTTGTCTACTCATAATCTTCATACATCATACTAATCATTCTACATCAATCAGTGGAAATGAATTCAGGTTACAATGCAGAGTCCATGTTAACCATGAAAATGTGACTTTGACTAAAAAACATTTCTCTCCAGAGAGTTGAATTCAGGATCTAAACACGTTATCATCTGCTTATCCTCCTAAAGCATCCAATCAAATATGTTGAGTTTTCCTCAATCAGTGTAAACTGAATTTATGTTATAAAGAAAACTGAGTGATGGATGGATGAACACATTGATGAGTGGACTCATGGATGTACCTACAATGTATGGATATAAACATGCACCATGCACATGTTTTAGGAACATAAGTATAAAGAGAATCTTATTTGTCTTCAAGCAGTCCTTAATTCTGAAGCTAGCTGAAACTGTGGTGAATTAAATGGCATGCCTCAGGGTCTATTCAGGGGCATTAAGTTGTGGAACTCAAAGTAATTTCTCAAAATTTGCACTAAAAGCACACCAAATGCATGAACAGTGTGTATTTTATTTTCAAGTGCTACCTTAATTATCATGATTCCCTTCTACATTTGAAATATATACCTCACTTTTTTCAATTCCCCTCTAAATTTTCGGATTTAATATAGACCCTGATAGAGTAATATCGAAATTGTACACTATAGTACATTTCCTTTGATATTTATATTAAAAAAACAAAAAAACAAACAAATAATGAACAGTTCTATAAATTTGTTCATGGATCACAAATACTTCTCTGCACAGTGCCTGAAAACTGATCTAATTGCAAAACATATGGCCATATATATATATATAAACTCTTTGTCATATTCTTCATGGACTATCAAAGACAAAATGGTCTAGGATTTGGGGAACTTTGTTTCAGAAAGTTCTTCATTATATTGCAAGTACTTTCCATAAATTACTCACCTTATTTGACTGATAATACAGAACTACAAGGTATCTGTTACAGACATTGAATCCAGACAAGTGATCACAAGCATTTTTAGCATCAAAGATGTCTTCATATACAACAAAAGCTGTTCCTTTAGTGTCTGGTGTGTTACCTCTGCAAGACAATAAATCATGGTCAGCTGGTTATATCAGTGGAAGACGGTCACATTAATTAACTCAGCATAACATAATGTAAGCAAGATTTAATGGACAAACAGTTAAAACTTACTAAATTGAACTATGATGTACTACACGACTCCATCATGCTTGATGACCATGAACAAGAAACTGTTAGACAAATCAGCTGATAAATAAGAGTATGGTACACTATGCTTCATAGTCTACTAAGTAGGCACTAGCTGAAAATCACTGATCTCAATGACCTTGACTTTGAGGTATACTGTCGAATATAACACACTGTGCTGAAACTTATTTTCTTATTTTACTTACCACTAATATGACCTTGACCTTTATTATGATGTCTTATACATAATATACTGTGCAGAAACTTATTTTCTTATTTTACTTACCACTATTATGACCTTGACCTGTAGGTCCCCAAATCTAAAGGTTTCTTTATTACTCTAAGTGCACTCAATACACAAAAGTCTAGTCAAGAAATTTACCATAGAAAAATGCTTTTTTGAGCAAAACCCATTTTTCGTCTTGTCACTGTGCCTAAACTTTGTCCTTTTGACAACATACAACCTTAAATTCAAGTGCTGTACAAGCTTTGTTCAATGTACTTGGTGTAGAACTGAAGTTATTAAACAAAAATCCTCTCCTCAGCTACTGAATGTCATGTTTGAAATTTTGACCCCCAAATCAATATGCTTCTTTCTTACAAAATGTAAAAGTCATCAACAATGTTTGGTTAATGTACATGTCGAGAACTGAAATTTCTGTGCTGAAACCACAGACCTTAACCTAAAAACCTTTGACTCCAAGCCAATAACTTTCTACATTACACAAAGTGCAAGGCACCCACAAAGTTTATATATGGTCTGAAATGTAAACTAAAGTTGTTATGCAGAAAAAAAATGCTTTATTCACTTTATTCAGTCACAATGACCCTGACCATTTGGTCTCTTAACCCCAAAATCATGAAGTACAAACCATCTATGTCATTTGGTCCAGGTTTTTGATGTAGAATTAATGTTATTATACACATGTTTCTCTTTACCCTCATTTGTGCTTCAGGGACCCCCAAAATTTTAATTTGACCCCCAGTTTTATACCAAGGGGATTTTTGACTCTCAGTCTTTCACCCCTAGGGGATACAATAATTATACACAAATATTTTTTTTATCTTTCAATCACTTACCTTGATCATTGGCCTTTTGACCATAATATCAGTTGCTTCCTCATTAAATCACAAGCAAGCCATGCACAAAGTTAACTTAAAATCTGTAATCATAATGCAGAACTAATGTTATTGTGTGAAACCACTTTCCTTCTTTTACTTACATTTACCTATAACTGACCTTTTGGCCCAAAATATCATCCTTACCCTATGTGGGAGCCATGTACAAAGTCTGATCAAGGCCTATGATATACAACTAATGTTATGGTACAGAGACCATATTTTTTCTTTCAGTTACAGTGATCTACATTTGACCCTGTAATCGATAGGTTTCTTTCTTATCCCCAAATGGAAGGAATTAACAAAGGCAGGTATCATATTTACCATATATCTTGGGACAAGATAAAATAAATGATACTTTTTTCTGTCCCAGAATTTATGGTGAAACTTTTTACTAAGTCATATTCCCTAAGACTTCAGAAATGAAATAAATATCTGTTGAATTTGTTCCACACATGCACACACTGCAAGTAACAATAAAGTAGATAAACAAAATGCATATTTGATAATAAAATTAACGAAACTAACCTTGTATTGTTATCATTTATTCCTCTTTTTTTTCATCATGAGCAATTTATTAAAGAAAAAATATATCCACAAACTCCATATATGCAGCATATGAATCCATACTTTAGTGTGTATCACGTATGTCAAGTAACAAATGACACGTTGTTCAGTGACATGAACATGGAGAGCAGAATCATGTTTGGTTGTACTCAAAGGTTTGAATAAGTTATCACACTGAAAACTGGATCCAACAAAATTGCAAACAAGAGAGAAAGCAATATGAATCAATTGCTTTAAGGTACCTGCCATTCACCAGTGCTAAAAAATCTGATACCCTGACACCCAGGACCACTCTAATTTTAGACTGGGCCCATCCTGTATTTTAAGTGAGGTGCCAGTCGGGCTTATTAAAAAAAATTCAAATCTGCCTGAGGAAACTTCGCATGGATGAAATGTGTAAATATATTTTCAAGATGTTGACATACCTGCTATAACACAGCACAATCTAAATTAGATTACCACTGTCCTACGTGAAAGTGAGATCTGATTTTAATAAAATTAAAGCATGGCCTGTCATGCTAAATATACAATTTTGTACTCCCAAACCCCTGACATGGTCGTGTTGCAAGAAAACACAATTTTCATTAATCTTCAAAAATAGAAGGAAAAAAACCATCACTTTCAATATATGCCTGTTACATATAGCATGTATGAACGGTAAACAGTCCTGATTAGAGCTGATGTTAAACTATCCCTTGGGCAGTTTAAATAGTGGCAATTAAAGGCAAAGATGTAAGGTATAAACCATCATTTCACATATCACTTAACTGGCTGACAATAGCTAGTGAGGTGCTAATTTGCACAGGTAGGATCAGGAAGTGGAACAACCCATTATAAATAAATCAAAGAGATGCTAGAATTTATTACATATCATTACCTTGAAAGTGAACATTTAAGCCATATTTATTATATTTTTGACAAGTTTGTGAACAGCAGCAATGTTTCCTTGAAGTCGGATTATACTGCATATATTGAATGCAAAGCATGATCATTTCAGTTGTCAGAATAGTGTTCAAGTGTACATTTTTGAAGCCTATTTAAGAAGTAATTAGCTATCAGCAAAGCCCAACAAAAATAAATTTCAGAACTCTTGATTGACAGAATTTTACTTTGTGAAGCACGCCAGCCAAAAAAAAAAAAGATAAGGGGTGGGTGGTGCTATTAATTCTTTGTACATACTGCCAACAACGCATTGACATACATCAACTTGGTTCTGACCAGGATTAATTTAGAGAATTCAGTAGAGAAGTTTGAACACCAGGGCTATCCAGTCCCTGGTGAGTGTAGTGATGAACACTAATGACATCTGCATTACCTTTGAACCCTATCAAATTTATATTTAAACTGTAGCTATTGTAACGTTGTGTGACAATATTATAAAGGGAAAAATTTGGGGCATGTGGAATTTGGATCCAGGCTTGTGGAATTTCAGTCAGGGAATATGAGTTTATTTAAGTCACCAGCCCTGGGCCTGTTTCTAAAAACAAATTTATTTAGAGTACTGCATTCATGCATGACAAGTGTGAGATGCAAAATAATCAAGACTGTTAGCTGCCATCCCCTGAGTACAAAAATACTGACTGCTTATGATAAAAATAAAGATTTTCAGAAACAAATGCTTATTTTTAAAACCATTTGCAACTATTTACATCATCTACAACCATCAGTAAAGGAGGACAGTAACTTAATAAAATTATTTAATGTCAAAAATGCAAGTGTTGCACTCTTGCACCTTCTCAATGGGCACCCTATACCATTCAGTAGGTGTAAGAATGCAAAACACACTCAGACACTGCCTGCTTACACAGGGTTCTCAACAGATTTCAAAACTGAGGAGTCAGCTGACCCCTGACCCCAAAATCTCAAGACTCACTATGAAAATCTCATGCGTGAAAACTGAAATTTTGAGAGTCAATTCTTGTGGACAGTCATGAGACCATAGCTGTGATTCCTTGTTATTGGTGGAAACCAATGATGTTTAAGATTTCTTGTCTGGTGCTGAATAAGAGAAACGCTTGTACAGTGTTTTGCAAGAAACATACAACCTGATTTTTGTGAAAGTGTTTCTCTTTCCATGTGTTGCCGTGTGTATATTTTGTATATAAAACAGACAGGATAATTTTATACTTTATTGTATTTTCAACTTCTCAACATATTTTGTTATCAACTGCTCAAATCATTTTATATGCAAAAAATATACCCATAAAACTATGAAGGTTATATACTGTTCAAATATCGAGAATGTACATCACAGAACTGGCAGTCCACTTTTCCACTCGTTCTGAAATTTTCTAAAAAATTTTGCAGATTGACTCTCCTTCTCAGAGCTGACACTATCTTTCTCTTTCTTTGGAGTCTGATGGTCAGAAAATTCATCACCAGCAGGTCATTTCTGAGACTGAGACAGAAAAGAAAATATACTTCTTTGCACCAATGTGATTTTAAGTTCAACGTATGCACTTGGTGTTATGTCCGTTCAATATGTTCTAAATGATCCATTATGTAAATCGCTTAAGCATTTAAACGTTTTGCAGAAGTAAATTAATTGCACATAAAACACAATCACACACGAAAAGCCATATATTCCCATTTTGTCTGATTATAATTTATAGAGCAACCAAACAAACACTGATATTTTATCAGAAATGAATCCAGTGAAGTCATGAGTAATAATTTTTAAACATTCCGCCAAATGAAGCAAATTAACTGCCAATAAAGCAATTCAAGTCGGTCCACTTATCTTGACAACCAGCTTTGTGAGCCGCCATATGCTCCATTTCTGACCAGTTCATTATAATTTGATGTCCAAACCAATACTGATATCTGATTAAAAGGCAAGTCCATTCATGTCATAATTGTTTTTTCTTCCTCTATCATAAACTTCAAATGTAATATCAAAACAATCCAACTTTATTCACTTGCACCCTAAGTGTGATATCAGTGAACTGTTAGCTCCACACAGTTCATATATATATCTTCCACTGGTGCGATATTATTGGCCATCAAAGTGTAAACTGTTGTCAAGCAGAGGCCAATCAGTGCCTCCTACAGTAACTTTGTTATGGACAGCACACTCTTAGTAAAAAAATTAAGCTGGAGGCAAATCATGGGTAAGTAAGACTGATTCTCAAACCCAAATATACATGTGTCAAAAAGCGGCACAAGTCGGAATTTCCGCATGTCAAAAATGGGTCATATTTAAATTCCACTCGTTAAAACCTATGGGTCTGCATCTATTGAAAACCCTGTTTACAGAAGCCTTTTCCACACCTTTTCATTATCGATTCCAATGTACCATCTTTCACTTGTTACGAATATGTAATTAAATTGCTTGTGTGTTAGTTTTAAATTTTTTTTTATTTTAATTTTGTTTCATTACATTTTATTATAATGATAATTTTCATGGGATTTGACTATTTTCGGAAAAATCACTTCTCTGTTTTGACCTGATTTGAATGTAAAAGGTATTACATTATCAGTATTTTTAGTTCACCTTGGTTGAGATGTTTTGTAAACACTAAGCGAAAATGATTGGCTATTACCAAGGTCATGTTCAGCCCAAGTGTTAGCTGAATTGTAAACAGCCTTTCTTTTTTAATTTATTTCCAGTGTGGGAATCTGATTCTTAGCTAGGGCTATTATAGCGTACATGCGAATTGGCATTTTTTTTACTGCGCTGTTCAAATTAGTGATCACATAGCCTGTCACGTGAGCCACCATGTGATCTAAAATCGTGGGTTAAAACAGACACACTCTAGTAGATTTATCAGTCATAAAATTGTACCTTTGGGCTCAAAGTATTTGTCTTGTTGTTGCCATCTGAGTTGATTTTCGCATTTAAAATGATTTATTCATCCTGGAAAATATTTTTCTTTATAAAAATTCTAGGACAAAGACATTTGGTGGAAATTTATTCTGGAATTCTAACGGGCACATTATAAATTGTGATTCAATGAGGAACTGTTGCCTTCTGTACAAAGACCTCATCTGACGTCATCGCCTTCCATATTGGAACTTCATAGAGATTCGAACCTGGATTCAATTAAAACTGTTTAGTGATAAGACTTATATTTTTCAATTCTAGGATTATTTTTGGATTATAATCACAAATCGTAAGTCCTATTTCTTATTTTTAACTTGTTTTCTAGGGAAATAAATTATTTTGTTAAAATTTACATAGCTTGTTGACTTCATTCTTTTCTTTTGTTACATTTGTACGAGCCTACACGTAACACACTGATGATCTAAACTCAGTGTGATTTTTCTACTTAACTGTTTTCCTTCTAACACACGAGTAATAATTTACAATTTTACTGTCTGGTAAAAGTTTGCAAAATAAATCGCCAGCAACACTAGTAACTGAGTAATGTTCATTTCAAAAAAAAAATTAGTAAATCAAACTTCGACTGAATTACATCAAGGTTCAGTCTGGCATTTATAAACATTGGATGTTCAGGCTAAGTTGTTGATGATGAAGCATCAAGCTGATGTTTATTAGCTTTTTCAAGCTGTTTTATGTCATGGATGCCTCCATGCCCAACAGCAAAATCACAATTACACAATTTGCAAAATGTAAGTAATCTCATTTACTAAATGGCTTCACAAACCTAAACATGACAGCACAATTGTCCTTTCAGTTTCATTTCCATTTCTCTGCTGGAGAAAATTCTGAACCTTTTGCTTTCCTTTTCGACATGACTAGAAGCTGAACATTACAAAAATGAGATAAAGTGACAGCGGCAACTGCTTTGCGCAATCCAATATGGTAATTAAAGAATGGTATGGTTGCCTCTATTTCAAATGAACCAATCATATTTTAAAACTCTATATCCCTATATACATGTAATAAATTTACACTCAGAACGGAACCAGATGTCCGTACTAAATGGAAAATTGCATGGAAATTTTTAATTAACAAAACACAAAAAACATACACTTGTATTCAGGCCCATAATACTGGACAAATTGAAAAAAAAAAACGGGACAATTGGCAACTATATATTATATCCTGGTTAACTTGTGACAGTTATCTTGCAAATTAATAATTTTTTCGCTGGCATTGGTTACAAAAAGTATTATTAAAGCAATTTAATGCTATGTGTACTGTTTATCCTGCAGACATCAATGCCCATTTGTATTAATTATGATTAAAGATCGCAAACAAATATAAGCCTGGTTGGTGAATAGACACAACTGGTTGCAAGCAATAAACTCATTATTGGAATTTACTGGCAGAATATCAAATACAAGGTTATTTTTTTACAAGGCAAGATGACCCTGGAAGCCAACTTTGGATTTTTTTTCAAGTTTGCAAATACAGTAGTCCCCCTCTTATACGGCCACCCCTTCTGCACCGGGAAAGTGGCCTTATAAGACGGGTGGCCATTCCAGAGGGGGAATAAATTTTTGAGAAGTATATGTAATGCACGCAGTAAGAAAGCTACAGTCTTCAAAGCATTTAATATCTTCGTTTAAAAGTAACATTAATTATTAAAAGGTTCTTCTTGTTATAATAATAGACTTATTTCAACTGAATATGCATTAATAGTTCTTATTCTTGCATAAGTGTGATATGCGAGCAGGTGTTGTTGTCATGCACATTGCAAAACCATTCAAAAACGTCATTTAAATCTTGGTAAATACATAATTCTCTTTCCATTTGCTAAATTTTTCTACTGCTGCTGAATAACCTCCTTATTGGTTACGATGTTGTTTATTCAAGTCTTTTCAACATAAAATTGTTTTATTCAAGTCTTTTCTACCTAAAATCGTTTGGCAAGCTCCCCCTCCCCACTTCACCCAACTTTTTTCTAAAATAATCTTCTCCATTTACGTGATGACATATTAATGTTTTGTAATGATTTATTCAGATGTTGCTAACTGTATGCAATTTAATTATGCAGATGAAACTTTTGCAGAGCGGACAAAATTCCTTCTTCGTAAAGGAATGTGTTGTCACGTGATTTTTCGGTCTTTGTCTGGTAAGGCTAAGTTTTCTGTTTGTGTGTCTGCAAAAATCTATTTTTAGACTATGCTGACCCTGTTATGATCTTGACAATTACGTCCAGTTGTAATCATCAGAGTTGCCAACTACAAGACTGATAAAACAACTTTTCTGCATTTAAACAAAATGACATGTTTTTTTAAAGGCAGCGATCTTGTCATGTGATTCATTAGTCGCAGTCTGGTACCCTATTTGTGTTTACATTTCTTTACACTAAGGGAGAGAAGCCAAAACAGCTTTGATATGTACGCAGATTTGATCTGAACAATAGCACCTCGTGGCCGTTAGGATCTGTAATCTTGACAATTATTGTGGTAGTAATAGCCACTAATTATGAAAATGAACAAGCTCAACATCTTACTAAGGGAAGCTATAAAGGCTATGAAACCATATTCCCGCTGACTTGTGTATTGTACATCAATACCGCCACTTCTCAGCTGTTACTACTGTTCGATAATTGTAATCTTAACAATTATCAGAGTGACTAAACCGGACATCTCATGATAACACAGCAGTAAGGCTAATCAGATTATGTGTACTTACCTTTATATATGGATTAAAATTTGAGTCTTTCTCGGCTTTATGGAATAAATGTGGCTTCTCGTGAGGTGTAAATGATATAATATTAACCTTAGTGGTACATGTACTTTAGTCAACACTTCAGGAACGAAAACCTGACATCGGGAAACAGAAATCGGATTACTTAACACAAGTTATGAATAAAATTGGTTCTGGATACATATTACAAAATAAAATGCGGACACTTGTGAGGGGTAAATTTTATATTTTTGCACCAATATGCTGGCCGCTGGTCACGTTAGCGGAGTGGCCTTTCATGAGGGGTACTTTTTAACACAAATTCGTCAGTGCCATCGGAATCTGGCCGTAAGGAGCGGGTGGCCGCTGATCAGGGGGGCTGTTCAAGAGGGGGACTACTGTATACATATATACACACATACACAAAACTGGCCAATATAGAGAAGCCAGCTTTGGTTCCTTTTTACTGTTATTCATGAGGATTATTTATTTAAAATAAAACTGAAACTATGGAAATGTTTTTAAAGCAATACAATCTAGTGCTTTGTGCATGGACACTGATGATGCACCATCTCCCAGAAGATTTGAAGTAAAATTATTTCACGAATTTATGAAGGCCAGAAGATGATTTTGCACACAATATATCATTAACATGGATAAAACTCCGATGTATTTTGATCTCACTCCTGGATGTACTGTCAATAAGAAGGGGGTTACGAGTGTGAGAATTCACACAACTGGTGCAGATAAAAAAATCTACTTTAATCCATGCAGTTTCTGAAACCTGTGATGTCCTGACTCCAATGACAATTTTTCATGGCATTAGGGAGCTAAAAAATATTCATGCACCGAAATCATGGATTGTATATTTGCAGCAGAAGGGTTGGGTTGATGAGGTGATGCTGCAGTGGATTAAACAGTTTAATATTTTTAAGATAAAAATAAAAATTAGATTTGATTGCATTGTCTGACAAGTAATTTTCAAATGACTTAAAAGGTGTTCTGCTAATTATGACTCGAAAAAAACAATGTGTCCCAGAACAAAAATTACTTCAAAAATTAATTCATGGTGTCCCAAGAAATATGGTGACCCAAAATATGTGGTAAATATGGTAATGGTAGATAGTGGAGAACCTGAGCAGTGCAGAAATAAAATAAGAAACAGATATACAGACAAGTAACATTAGGACAAAACCAAAATGTAAGCTCAAGAGTATTTCTGGTCTAACCAGGCTGTAATAAATAACAAAGTCTATAAGTTAGTAATTGATTCATGTTAATAAGAAAATTATGACCACTATATATAAATGACATGATCTAACAGAATTTGGATGAAAAATCAATTTATTATGTCATGTTCATTCTCAAGATATGAATTGGAATTAAATTATGTTGTCATGACTGTTGTAGATAAACCATTACAAGCACTTACAATGATACATTAAATTCCTAAATTTCTGAATGCCTGTAATTTCTTGCCAGGTCTTTGTTTGAGCATTCTACTGAAAAGAAAAGAAAGGATGGGTCACCATGGCCAGATTCCTGCTAACATGAACTTCTATAAGTCCAGAGGAAATGTAATACAGCTGGAAATTTTATACTATGAACAGCTTCTTTCAAGCTTTTACCCACACTCTTATTTGTCTGATGGCCCCATATTTTCCAAAGATATCATACATTTCTTCTGCTGTGATCTTATATGGAAGGTTCCTGACATACAGAATCCTGTTGACTTCTGGTGGAAGTCGCACCTGAAGAAATAAAAAAATTCAAATATTAATCAATCAAAATCGAATATATGCCATCATCATCAACTGGTCCTCAAGGACTAAACCTCAATATAAAACTCCCACACCAATTTTCCCTGGAAAAGCATACATATATCCCATGACCAATGTGAAAAACTTCAAAATCATGAAGATTTCCCAAGTTCACAACATATATCTGAAACATTTTGGGAAAAACTGTTGTGAACAGATGTTTGTATAAACGAATCTAAAACTTAAAAGTTTTCATCTGATACCACTGTACTGCACATGATTGACACTACCTATGTTGTTACAAGGATTTAAATAAGACCAAGATTATGCCTCAATAAATGAATGATCCCTACGAGTACCTAGATAAAGAAACTAGATGATACATGTACATGCTAGCATATAAATAAGTGACCAATGTTGTCCCTAGACTGTTTTAGGTGGGAATTACGCTCCGCCTTCTTTGGGGACTGTCCTGTCCTCTATGGGATGCATCATTCCCTGCTTGGGGGTGCTAACCAGTGTGAATATTGATATATTGTAAGATTCGACTCTTGCATCATGTGCATCTTTATCCTCTATTTATCACTTGCAGTTCAAATATTATCCTAAATGAACTGGTGGAATGCAAACAAATACCAATTGTGAAGTTCTTAGCTTTTTTTTCTTCAAAAAAACATGGTTCATTAAAAAAAGGGAACCTGTATTTCAAGGCTTTTACCTTCTGGCTTTTGTGGGGTTTTTTTTGTAATATATAAACTTATTTGGTGCTGTATAGCCTTGATTGTGCTTATATGCTATTAAACCTCATATCATACATACATACATACATACATACATACATACATACATACATACAACTTAAACACTGACAAAACAGAGAACATATCCAGGGTTCTCCATAGATTTTGAAGGATGGAATCTCGCACTTCATTTGTGAAAACAGCCTTAAAAAGTAACTCCATATAATGAAAATGTTTTGCTTGCAATAATTCAGGGTACTGGATGCCAAGTCACATTCATCCCTTTCATTTAATTATCATTTTTAGTACATACAATACAAAACTACAACTTGTACCATGTGCCTTTCCAAAGAGTCTGGCATGCCAATGGTTGTTGATACCAGATCAAAGGCAACTGAAAACAGTGATAATTGTGATTGTTTTTTATGTTACAACTATAACAATCTTCAATGATATTACCTTGTCATTCAAGGAAGAGATTAAAATTTCTTGGCTGTAATAATATATTTAATTAAATTTCCCACAACTCTAGAAGATAAAAACAAGTGAATGCATTCCATTCACTTTTTTGTTATATTTTTAAGAAACACTGCACACAAGATTCACATTTTGATTAAACTTTAACAAACATCTCCACTGCCACTTACGATCAACATCTTTAATTTCAGAGCCTCATTCCATCACTACCATCAATGTTATTATAGTTTAAATGTCCATGGCTATTTGTCTTGATATGATTATGGGCACAGAAACTTTGCTTACAAGTCACGGAGTTACTGGTGAGACCAGCAACACTTCATCTAAAATGGTATCACCTGGAGACCAGTCTGGAAACAAGTCCGAGTACCTCCTGCACATGCCAAGCACTTATTCTCTAATTTTATCACTGTCAGTGATTATAATACCACCTTGAACTGGAAGAAGTCCTGCTACCTTCTTTCACTTTTAACTATTCAGTTCATGACTATCCAGGTCTCTTAACATAAGCAGAGTTTTCTTTATCAGAATCAGATGCATTATCTACTTTCTGTTGGTCAATCTCATAAGAATATCTGGCTCATCTGTCTGTAGCCTTGCACTAAAGTTAAACTATATACACTAGTCCCGCAGCAATCGAAGGGACACATGTACAGGTCAGCACAGGACAATGAAAAACAGCTGATTTTATAATGATAATGAAGTGAGTACTTCTCACACACACACACACACACAGAGATCTATATATATATATATATATATATATATATATATATATATATATATTGCAGTCTTCCCAATTAATTTTTTAAGCCACTGGCTCAGTGGTCCAGCAAACTCTGCGATGGCTCAAACTAAATTTCAATGGCCCACAGAAAAATCAAAATACATGTATTAAGGCCAACAACAAAAACAATGTTTCCTATTGCAGTAGTTTTAAATTTAAGGTAGGCAAGGTTGTTAATTTGATTTTTGTGACTTTTTCTAACCATGGGGAAAAAAAGTGCATGGGTTGCCAATGAAAAACAGGTACAGTCGGCTGACTGGAACAGACATTTTTTTGGGTCTAAGTTTAATATTTTCTCATAATAACCTAAGACTGACTTTAACGAAATATATGCTGTATTATAAATGAGAAATGCATTGTATTTCTCTTTTTATTTATTTCTTCATCAAAGAATATATCATCAAATTGACAATTTCTTCTGACATCTCCATTCAACAATATCTTCATCACTTTCAGATCTCTTACCATTTGACTCATCACTATTTAATTTTTACTATCAGTTAAAGCTCAGATGACATTTTGCTAGGGTACATGCACTTCTAAATTTTATAACCAGTTTCTCATTTTCTGCTTGCTTTAACTTAATAAACACTGAGCTGTTGCATTAGTTTCCAATGGTTTGAATGCAGCTTTTAAAAGAGAAATGCACTTTGTATGTATTTTAGAAGCTTAGTGAGTTTTGACGATATAAAGTTGTCTTTTCCTTTGACAAACTCTTAAGGGTTCATCTATTTGTTTTACATAAACCATTCCAATTCTTTCCAACTATCTTGGTTGTCACCTGGTTTGAACATAGAAAAGATTAACTTGCCCAGATTGAGATTGATTGGCATGAACAAGGGCCTTCTGCCAGGTCTGGGCGCACCCTCCCCCTTCAAATTGTTGTCGAAAATTCATTCAATGATAACAAATTGAACGTACAGCGCTGTTTACAAATACTGAAACTGGAATTCAATGTAATGGAATTCAGATTCTTCTAAAATAATTCAGTGTATATGTCATATCTCATATGTAACGGCTTGAAGAAACTGGACTCTGCCAATTCTGTCTGGCTGTGAAATAATCTTGGAAGTAGCTGTTGGAATACACATTAATTTGATCCATTTGGCAGATGGTCGACCACGCCACAAGGTAATGACAATAAATGCCTACAATGTTCTGATAATAACTATGTCTCCTTCGCCATATTGTTCCATGTGAATTAAAGTAGTTCAGAATACAGTTCTCAATGGCAACAAGTTATAAAAGGTTTATTTCTTGACATGATTATTCGGGTTAGATACTTAGCAGTTTTAATATGACAAAAGAAGGATAGATCTTGCAAATTATTTTTGCTTCTTAAGACAGTAGATTCTGCAAATTATTTTTTGTTTGCATCTCATTTTTTGTTCACATTTCTTTGAATATTTGCTGGCCTGGCAGGCATGTGAACTTGGAAACTTTCCTGGCTCAAGCAAACAACACTGGCCTCGGGCATCAGACTGGTGTTTAATTTGAAGACTGATATTCAGGAAGAATACTAAGTCCCAAAATCTTGGCACTATTTTTCTAAATATGATATACAAGTTTGGATTTAAAGTATGATAGATTCAAGTGTACTGAATGCAGATCAAAGTAGAAAGTCAAATTACATCACCTTTTATGAAAGTGATGATAAAACTTTATCAATTTACAGGAGTCTAAAATTCCTCATTTACTAAGATCCATGTCAGACTTTCATCTTCCTGTTTCAAATGAATCATAAATTTTATGCAATGTGGCAATATTTTCTATTAAAAAAAATTGTTGCAAATAAAATATCTTAGTTTAAACAGATGCCATAGAAACATTCTAGGCCATGTAACAAATGAGACGATAATGGTGCACTGTAATAGTGCACTGACATATTATACCAGTAGACAATATTATATTTGATGAAGACAGGAATGCCAAGATCAGACTAAGTTGAAGTATTTTTCTTTAACTAAATGAATAAAAATATACTATTATTGATGAAAGTGTTAGACAGCTTCATTTCATTCATAGTATGCATCATCCTATTAACCAATTTCAGCATTCCTGGCTTCCATCACATTCCAGCCAACTGAAATGAAGGTTAATGGAACTTGAAAACACATCCATTTGCTTGTGTGAGAATTTGAATTTATTAGAAAAAAGACACCAGAGTAAGTAAAGTCTACCTAAAGCAATATGACTTTAATTGGTTGAAAAGCACTGACGTGTGTGAGATATTCCTGAAAATTCTGACTTCTCGTTCTGATGCTAGTCAACCTCGGAACACGCTAAACAGCGCCATTACTTAGGCAGTAAGACCTCAACCCCCAAAACATAAATATCTGAGTCGATGTCTTAATTTGAAGGACTGAGAGTGAAAGAGAATGATGATGATGATGAATATGATGATGATTCTATGTAATGATGTCCCTTTGAAAATTTAATGAACATTCAATAAATATACAAACATATACACATAAATTTACAAAAATTTGGTGACCTCTATATAATATTTTCAAATTCTATGTACAATAACTTTGGAAATTTGTTTATTGTCAATATCACATGACTATTTGACCTCTGATGTCACTGACATGTAGGTTGCGACATTTGTATAGTCATGTGACTCGAAATGCAAATGGCGAGATCCAGGTCAAATTTCAGCAACGATGTACTTTCATCTAGTCTGTCAACAGATTAAAGACATGACAAATGCTGTACTCAAGATTTTTGAGAAAATAAATCATATTCCTATTGATTTCATGCAGGTATTATCTTGATGAAAAGTCGTTCAAGTTTCTTAGGCCGGCTAGTAAGCTGCTAAAATATGCAGACACCAAATGGTGTCAGCGAATTCAAACTTTTCTATAGGCAGTGGACTCTGACCCTACACACCAACATAAATGGCCAAATATAAAAAACGGGGTGGCAAGGGTCAGAGGAAACTTGGACTAGCCATTTACTAAATTTGGGTCAAGAAAAGAACACGTCGAGTAAAACTGGTCACAATATTGGGTAGTACAAATTTGTTTATCAATATATGTAGCTTTCATTGTGACATCACAGCATGTGACATTCAATCCGGATTTTGTACTGGATCATATTTTTTGGTTCATTTCGGCCAAAAATGTATATGTACTTTAAGACTAAGTTTGTCGTATGCACTTCTCAGAGGGTCTAAAAATGGGCCGCACAATTCACCCAAAACCTGCCCCAAACCACCCAAAATTGCCCAAAACCTGCCCAAATCCACCACAAACATGATGTAAATCAAATGAAACACACCCAAAACCACAACATTGGGAAAACTACTATCTTGTAGAAACAGATGACAAATTATGCTGCATTTAGTATTTACCTTAGATGAAAAAAACAAAAGGGAGACAAATGTTACTGGATTCATCCCCAATGTTGGTTATCAAATCAAAATGGACCCAGTCCATACGTTCCAAGTATAAACGGCCTCATTGTGAAGTAAATGATGGACCATCACTGCCATACATATCAAAGAGGATGAAAACAATAACATATGCACGATATTATATTTTTACATGTATTTGTTCTTGTCTTTATTAACAATTGGTTGTTGCTAAGGGCCATAGCGATATATTTCTTCTTATTTTGTAATTGATTTAATTGGCAGTGTTTTATCTACCCATGTGTCATGCGTCAAATACAGACTTTTCGGATTTGATGCACACAAGTCATCGACGGTACGTAAATTGACGCACCCAATGTTATATTTTGCTGATTAACACAAAACAAAGGTTTGGTCTAAAAATCCTCGCTGGTACGTAAACTGACACACCCCAATATTATGTTTTGCTGATTAACACAAAATAGAGTTTGCTCTAACTACTTTATTGGCTAGATTACAACTCTCCCAAACAGGGAAAACATGCGCACATCAGTTCTTACACTGATGTTATCATAATACATAGGGTTACAAGTGAGTGTGGAGCCTGGAGCTGACCTTATGTGACCTGTAACTGTCGCATCATTTGTAGCAACAGGATGTTAGAACCATATAATCACCACACACAAGAAAGAGGCGGAAAATAAACACGTGATTTTAAAGTGATTCTCATGAGAAACTATTATTTTATGCGCATCCTTGTCACGCAATGAAGCAACAATTTCCATTTGTTCAATTGTATGCCTTGCGTTGTTCCAAGATACTGTCAGCGTTCAACTGAAAATGGCATCCAAGGCAAACAAATTAAAATAGATCTGACACATACAAAATTTCATTTGGATTGCGTTTTTACAACCGACCGTGATAACAGTATTGCGATCGAACCAATGGAGCCTTCATCAGCTAAAGATGAGGTAAGGTTTACTTGTAAGATAACACGTAATTTTGTGCAGCAATAGTTGAAAAAAATACAGCTGGCTACGTTTTCAAAAAGTTAAGTCGAGTGAAAAATGTGACAGTGAAGATGCCTTTATGTTTTGCCATATATGTACAGAGGCTAAAAACAACCTCCATGACCAAATGTGCAAAAAACAATAACTTTCAGAACAGTACACTGGCAAGGCATACTGGGTTACCAGAACACAAAATGCTGATTGAAGGTCCACAGTACCCGGCAGATTTTAATGCAGTTTTACAAACAAGACATAGCAGTGAAAGTGCTACTTAAGTGTATACATTGGCTGAGTGTAGAAGACATCCCTTTTTTTAAAATACAAATCTCTTCCTAATTTAATACACGACTTAACAGCTGAAGAAATTGATGCCATTGGCATTTTGAAGAATTCCGCCGTTCAGTATGACTCGGCTACTACCTGTTCAGAAGTACTGGAGAGCCAATCAAATGTTGCTGAGGATAGTCTTATACGTGACCTGCAAAATTCGTCATTGTGACAGCAATGGCAGATGAAAGCACTGACATATCCAACAATAAATGCCTTGTCATATATGTTCAGATTATTTCTGATGACATGAAACCATCAACATGATTTTTAACAAATATAGAATGTTCAGATGCTTCTGGCAAGGGAATTGCCTTATTGGCTTTTGTCACATTATATAACTAATATTTTTGTTGTGTATTTAAACAACATAATTATTTTTAAAAACTATCTAAGTCTGACCATCAGCTTGAATAGGACTCATTGGTTTGGATTTTGACTCACTGTATTTTGCCTTGATGAGTCAAATGACTTACATGAAGCCATTTGTAGATAAAACACTGAATTGGTATATATAAAGTTCACAAAAGCAATTTGTATCATTTCAAAATTATGCTACAAAGAGTATAATTTGCTACATCAAATATATTTATTTTAATTCAATTGTGTAAAATGGATCCAAAGCATGCCAAGAAATATCCTTGTGGCAGCTGTAGTGCAACTTGTGCATCTGAGTGTGTTTACTGTATTACATGTGGAAATTGGTATCACAGACTGTCTCAGTCCATGAGTGAAGAAGAACTAAGACAATGAGGAAAACTGGATTTAGATTATGTGTGTTTCTCCTGTCATTCTTTGAATGAATCTAGGTTTGACTTCATCAGTGCACTGCAATGTCTCGAGATGGTGAGTAAATGGCAGACTTAGTTAACAGTTATAAATGGTTAAAATTTTGAACAGCAATATATTTCTATCACTGGGTTCAATGTAAATTTATTGTTTGGGTCACCACATAGCTACTAGATATGGATCTGATGATCTTGTCATAAAATCAATACTTCATATGCTCTTCAATGAAGACAGTGGCCTAATATTCAGTCAAGATGACGCCAAATTTGGGAAATGAGAAGACGATCTGGCAATGTATTTTAAACAATATCCCAATTTCGCAAAGTACTTCAAAAAGTTCATATGTCAAAAAATTAAAATGTTTGTGTACAAACCATTAAAAAACAAAACTATCATGAGTCTCTGGACCAACAAATCAGAATCCATAAATAATAAACTTAAGCAGGTTGCTGATTGGAAACAACACAAAATACTCAAATTAAATCAACATATATAATGTAACTCAAGCTCAGTTCGTAGATTTTTGTCGCGCACTATATGGTTCTGGCAATTATAAATTATCTGGCATTTCCTCTTTATATGTAACTGATGAAACCATTTGGCGCAAAAAACATCAGCAGAAAAGACAAGAATCTTTACACAATTTTTACAAAAGCAACTAACTTCCAATACTTCAAAGTTTATACAGTCCTACAATAGAAAATTCCAATGCATCTGGCTGAAAATAGATGCGGGATGCAAACCTGGGCAAAGAAAGTGTGCAAAAAGGCAGAATAAACATCGCATAAGAAATGGCGATAATAGCGAACATTAACCAAGGCTGTACAAACTGAGCTAGAAATAGACTTGTCCAACGTCAACAAATGGCTATGCACTTTGACTGTTCCAGTTTCTGAACTGGTTTTATGTAAATATCTTTGCAATGTTTATGTATAATATTCTTTGTACAATTTTAAGAATTTTCAGTAACCTACGACACCAGCAACAAGCAGTACTTACATTATGTTGATTGTATTAATACTTTGTTTGAAAATATGCAAAACACATTTGAGATGAACATCGTTAGTTCAATGTCTATAAACTTTATTTCATGTTTTAAAACTGTGACTGATAAGACTTTGAACAGTAATCTATGTACACATTTATAAATATTTAGTTAGCGGCGAGACATACCATATTTGACAGAACTCCAGAAATCGATTATAAAGATTTATGTGGTACTTTAAGTTGTTCATTGTTTGTCATATTGTGTAAAAGTTAAACTTCTTTCTTTTTTAATTTCATTTGATAGTTATGGCACATATAGGTCATTATTTACTTCAGACGATTCAAAAATGGAGAATTTAAATAAAATGCAATGAAAAAATACAATACATCACTCTAGCCCTTAGCAAAACAACCAATTGCTAATAAAGACAAGAACAAATACATTTAAAATCCTCACAATGTCGTGTACATATTATTGTTTTCATCCTCGTTGATATGTATGGCACTGATGACCCATTATTTGCTTCACAATGAGGCCGTTTTTACTTGGAATGTATTGACTGGGTCCGTTTTGACTTGATAACAAGTACTGGTGATGAATATAGTAACACTTGTCTCCTTTGTTTCAATGTTTACATCAATGTAAAAAAAAATATAGGTGGACTATTTTGTCGCCTGTTTCTACAAAATGGTACTGTTTCCAATGTTTTCTTGTGGTTTTGGGTACGCTTCGTTTAATTTACATCATGTTTGTGCTGGATTTGGGCAGGTTTTGGGTGGACTGGGGTGGTTTAAGGTGAATCATGCGGTCGTCTAAATAATGACCTTCCAAAGGAATGTGGATGAATAAGAATCCAGATGAAGTGAATATTTGCCACTTAAAAGGTATGTGGAATCAAATTCTAAAAAATGACACCCATTACTGAAATAGTTGATGCTGAATGCCAACGTGACTTGTGTGAATTATACTTTACCATAAAGGTCTCACTGGATAGTTTCGTATTTTGACACCTCCCTAATTTTTAAGGTAGAAGGCATGAACCTAATTCTCATAAGCCTAGCATTTATAAATTCACACAGAAGCTAAATCTGTAATGTGGTTTAGATTTACTTTGAGTTTGGCTTGAAAATGGGTTGGCTTGTTTGGTGACTGCCTGTCACAGTTAGACTAGCACTGGAGATCAAATGCGTAACTTGGGCTGCAAATGAATAGCCGACTTGGCTTACGTATTTATGTATGTCTGCTACAGAGGTAAATATCTAAAAATCGAGATGGTTGAGGGGTGATGAAAAGTATGCTAATTTGTTATAGTACTAGTAAACTTTATTCATGCATAAGGCACATACTGATTCCTTTAGCTGCCTTGTCACAGGAAAATACTCAAAATAACTCTTTGCTGTCAAAAATGAATGTAAAAAAGAGGGGTTGTGGCAGTGTTGGTCCAGTATAAAAGCCACCAGTTGTGTAAGGAATTAACCTGATTGCCGCAGTCAAAATCTCACATGCATGCTTTCTACAAAAATCATTAGTTTGTTTTTATTTGTATCTTCGGTGTAAAATTATTCTCATTTTTCTGCAATATGTCACTGTCGGATGAAAATTCACCAGATAAACTGTGCAGTGAGACCAAAGCCTGAAGTACCATGCAGCGCCTGCATGATTGGTCATTCTGGTACTCTGAGATAATTAAGTCAAAAATATTTTGGTCCTTTCTTTTATAAAATACAATAATTTTCAAACACATTTAAAGAAAATAATTATTATCTCAGATTTCATTAAGAAAATGTAAAAATATAATGTCTTTCTTACGTTTCCCTTTCTGTTCATCGCCATCTTGACGTTTTATTTTAGACTGGTTCATGACTATAAATACGTAAAGATACAATTTATTTAACAGGACATTGATCGCGGAATTTTAATAAAGCTTTAGAAACTAAACTACGTCGGTTTTTGTCACACGTCTGGGTGTTTTTGGAAGGGGTTTTTCTTCAGATCTCTTTTTGTACATGAAAAAAGAACAGATATTTTCAAAATTTAAATTGTGCCACTCTGCGTTATATTTCGACCACCTAACTTTTGCAAAACCTAGAAATTAGGGAAAATGACCCAGGTCTCCAAAACATCGATAAGGAAATTGATATAAAAGCATAGAAAATCGATATTGGCAAACAAAAAAATGTTATGAGATTTTTTTATAGTAATTCTCGCCTAGGCTTGACGCATTTTCGATTACAAAAGAAATATTCAATGACAAATTAAGTCATACATGGTATATTTTTGAAAGGAACATGAAAGTTTAAAGAGTAAGTTTAGAAATTAAAACAAAATCCGCATTTATATATTATCCATTCGGATTTCCCCAGATATGACAAAAATCTGTAACAATTTATACATTTCTCTAGCAAGCGGTATTTTCGTATATGAATGTTTATATCACTAGAATAGGGCCACGGGCAGGATGGGACAACTAGGACAAATTCAGGGGCCCCCACAACGGTCAGGAAGCCCGTTATAAACTTTTTTTTTATAATTCATAGGGGCCTACTGGAAAATATTTCTTAGGGCCCACAAATCCTGTCAGTGGTCCTGCACTGTAAATATTGATATCAAGATTTTATATTAGGAAGAATATTAGATAATATTATGATAATTTCTTGACAACCAACTTTGCATCTGAATAAGCCCACAGTTGTTGTCTCCATGCATTTAAAAAATTCTATGAACGGGTTACATGAACAATGCCAATACAGATTTTGTCCAAATGCTTCTTTTGTAGTCTAAATACAGACTGAGAAAACAATTAAATGTCAGAAATCTAACGGCATTATTACAAACTCAGGAAAAACACCCACGTATAAACATCTCTCCACAAAACTCGACTATTTTAGAAGTGAACAAAACAAATAATGTTCAAACGTCATCTCGTTAACCAACCAAAGCGATAGGAACATTGATAGTAATTTTCCGAACAAAATGATCCAAAATGTGCTCCATTACATGAAAATTTATGGAAAAATGTTCACTGGAAATCAGTGCTCTCTTTTCTCTTTTTTCTTTCTTCATTTCTTTGTTCCTTCCTTTCTTTCTTCCTTCCTTTTTTCACCTGTTTGTATTGCCCCAGCCCAACATACAAATAGTGCTAGGGATGTGGAGCCATAGGTTCACTGTTGGTGTAATATTCAAAAAATCTTCCACACAATTGATCAACGTTCAGGAATATCACAATAAAAATATATCCGACTAGAATTTTTTAAAGTAAAAGAGGCAGAAATTTCTAAAGAAAAGATTGATGAAGAAACAACATATTTGGCCTTTGTTGAAGAAAATTAAAAATATGCATCTAAATATATCGACAAGCTGATGCTTTATTTAACAATTTAAGTAAATTTACATCGTACTTGTTTATGGATATACATTTTGTGACAGGTTTAAAATTTTTTAGATGGTCTAAAATTAAATTCCACTCGTCTCAAAAGATCCCATTATGTCTTTATAAAATGACGTACGCTTTTCAATCTCCTGTCTGAATTCTACGGTATACCGCAGCATAGCTCAACGTATCGCGATACGTTCCACGGTACATTAGGAACCAACAAATCAATAATCTAGGGCAGGAGCCTGTCTGTCAATAACCGGAAAAAATATCTTGCCATGGTTTTTGTCAAAATAACACCATATTATATCCATAATATTATTTGGAGAAAATATGACTTATCCTGAGATGAAAGAAAAGAAAATATTTCAGATCAGAAGGAAAGCAACGCCCCTCCCTTTCCCCTATAATTAAATGGTCAGTACCTTAGTAAAAAAGAATTTGCTATGTGCACGTTAATTGTTGTATAAGTTGCAATCTAAAAGCTCTAACTACAGCGGGATGATTGTGTGTGTGTGTGTGTGTGTGCGTGCGTGCGTGCGTGCGTGCGTGCGTGCGTGCGTGATTTTGATTTGTAACATAACTTTAACAATTTTAGTCATATCGCTACGATGTCTGCAGTGTTGCATTTTATAGTGATGTCTATCACTGGGGCATCATGCCGCAGACATGTAGCATCATGCCCACCGAGTCACATTATCCTGACACTAGGACATCTGCGTGCTATGTTCTTTAATGGGGAATCAAACCACAGTTTACCAGCTGGGCGAATTGTTCAAGTTTTAAAAGGAAAGCGGAGGAATTTAATAATTTGGTGGTAAATATATCAGTTGTAGCATAAAATTTTTCCTGATGTTAGAAAAAGATTTGTCAAGTTTGTTCATGCTATCAGAGCGTTGAATGTGTTGAAATCAGCTTGCTGTATATTCAGACACGGCCCTAATATGACGTATGGAGGTTCATGTTAACAACATCATGGTCACTAAATTATCTATCGAGTTTTAACATGTCAGTGTTAAGTATAATTATACCATTACTTGTAAAGATTGGATTAAGCAATGTTTGGGTAGTAGAAGTAATTCGTGTTAGGTTTGTTATCACATTTCGTAGATAAATTTGGTATGAGTAAATCAGTATTATAATCCCCCACAGTAATAATATGTTTGTATGTGTCAGTTATGATATCAATATAAGTTTCAAAACTTTTCCAAAATGTATTTTTTTGAAGGGTGGGGTGGTTAAAAATTTCAGTAGAAAATTACAAAATTTCAAACCTAATTGATTAATTAAATATATTCGAGAGAAGATGCACAGTATAGTATTCATCTGTTCAAACTATATTATGTTATGGATGAGTAACGTCAAGTTCATATCTCAATACATGAGAGGTTAATTCAGAACTGAATGTGAATCTTTGAACTTTGCTAATTTCTGGTGATGTTTTGAAAGAATTGCTTGTTCTAGTGGCAGTTGATTGACTATTTATACCCGTTTCATATACCTGTTTCTTATTCTTTAAACTATATTTAACATAATAAAGCATTAATAAATTGATTAAAATAAAGAAGAAGAAACTAAAGGAAGGAGAAGAAAAAAAATTGATTTCAGTTCCGTGTAGATTTGCTAATGCTTCTTCAAAGGACGATTGAGTGCTTGCGCGGTGATAAACGTAAGTAAAGCAGACTGGTTGATAGCCTGGTCTTGTGGCTAGATTCTGTAGGAAACGTTACTATTTTGAAAATAGTTGGGAACAAGGATAAATAGTCGATTCCAGATTAATTTAGTGTCTAAATTGCATCAAAATTGTTTCATTTTGCTATTAAAGTTTTATGTATAAAAATTAATAATTTTCATGTGTAAAATGTAAATTTTTAAAATCTTGCTCAACGTTTTAATTCATTTTATTTTGGTTCAAGGGTACAGCGTGACATCATCGTCAGCAATCTGTTTTTCCAGTGCGAACTAAATATCGAGATTATTTACTATACCGATTTTTAATAAGTTTTGCATTTTGTGAGAATGTCATCACCTGTCAAGACAGATGATACAGTGCCAACGCCTCAGGCAAATGGTATGCATAGCACATAATGAAATTAGTGTGAATAAGGATTTAAATATTGTTATGACTTTACCCCCCCCCCCCCTTTCCCCATGCTTGTGTCACAGGTGCTCGACGCGAGCTTGATGTTAAGAAAAAAAAAACAATAATCTGAAGGAAAAAAATCATACAGAGTGACAAAAATACCTCAGATTACCCCCATGACCCGTTCTGACATCGGACCCTCTCTATCATACTATATATAAGAGACAAGGTCAGTAACTTCCAAAATACTTCGTTCCACCCATGACTCGAGATTTCCTTCTGCTATTTCCGTCTTTAATGGCATACGACCATAATACTATGGCTTGTTTTACTCCTGAGATATTTTTCTATCCATCAAGCCATTATTGACTATTCTGCGTTGCACCAAACCGAATAGCAACCCCGGTCTAGCATGGACAAGGCGCCAGTTTACCTGGAAATCTGATGAAACTGTTGACCAAGTGTAGAATTTTCATTGCAGCATCAATACATGACATCTGATTGCAACACACTGTATATATTGTAAAAGCTAATAAAATTATCTATAATGGGCATGTTTTCTTTATATATTTGATGCTATATTAATGGAATTACTACTTTATAATTAGCAACCCCAGCTGATTTTTCATTGTCATTTAATTGCTTTTAAAACACTGTTAAATGATAGCTCTCATCTCAAGCAGCATAGAACAGTTTAAATTTTGAAAATATCTCTACTAGAAGTAAACTTATGACATTTTAAAGTTGCCAATTTTCTATCAATTTGCTCACCTTTTTCCTTATAATAATACTGTCACACACGATAAATCCATGGCACCAGAAAAAAAGGAAATTTGACATAAATTGATGTAATTTTGTTATTTTTAATGATAAATTCATAAAACTTTCCAGCTTTATGTAAAACAACATGCTGGACTCGTATTTGCCATTATTGAAGATGTACGTTTACAACAGGGAAAGTTATTTCAAGAAAAATCTCACCAATATTTAAATTTTGTTTGTAATATTTTGTATGCTAACACACACAGCAACATGTTAATATGTGGTGTTAAATCAAAAATGTTTCTTTTCTCCACAGCAAAACCATTCAAATAGAAATTTTAATAAAGTTAATGCTGGTAACTATGTATCAAATCCAAGGCTTTACTAATCATGGATTATGCATAAAATTTCAAGTTTAATTATTGTCATGGTAATTGGAAAATCTCATATTTTACTTCCTACATTAATATAAATGTCACCATTTGGTTGAAATAACTGAGTTGTATATTGTTTTCATTGTTGATGAAACACATCTTAGTCTGTAAAGTGGTTCTTCACACATCATTTAAAAGAATTTTTTTGGTATTGTTTAAACGATTTGAACGAGAAAACTAAATTCGATGTTAACTGTGATATCGCATGGCTATGAAAAACGGTCGTCTCGACAAATTCTCAAAAGACGATCGCTTTTAAAATAAAAGAATATATGATAAAACTCGATTTAGAACCATGTATTTGTTAGCTACAAGTTGTAGACACTATGTTATGGACATTTACTAATCGATATGGCATTGAACTACTGGTTACAAACGTTTGTTTACTAACATCGTAATATATTCAAGATGGCATCCATAGTACATGCTCAGCGAAGTACAAATCTCAAAAGTCCTTACCTTTAAAGCAAAATCCGGCACACTAAATCTCTTTTGCGACAGACGTTTTATACATGAAATTAAAGATGAGAATATGTACAATCTAATGACATGTGAAGAATGTTTGTAAACTTTGAGGATCGCCTACGATTGGCAGTTGAATTTGCATCACTATATCTTCAGCATGGCTTGTGATATTTTAATTCTTCAAATTCCGCACTAACCATCATTCAATTTTCTGATTGGCTGGAAATTTTCATGAATATTCATAGTCATTAACCCGGTCGCATAATTTTCCAAATGAACCACACGTTACACACAGATCAAGGCAGTATTGATTTTGTGCGGTAAGCGTAAATTACCTGTAATTTACTTTTCAACCTGCGATAAAGTGTAAATCCAAATAAATAACACTAACAAGTAATACATATTTAGAAAGATAATTTTATTGGCTTTTATGTCATATATATTTTATATCAGTCTTTAATACAGAAAGTTACTAACATATGGAAAAAGTGCAGTGACCATGTAAAACGGGGACAATTCTAAGGGATATATGCCCTGCACTGGGGTTGCTATTATAATCATCAAAAGTAACAGATTTCACGCATCATCGGAAATAAGCATTGATCATGCCGGGGTCGCGTGACACCTCTCTTCTTTGTTACAAAATGCGGGTTATTAAAACTTCATGAATATTCATGAAATTTTCAATCCAATCAGAGGAGATGTAAACAATTCAGTCAGTGGTTGTAGCACTTTCCAATGATATTCCTTCACGAAGAAATAATCCCTCAAACTTTACGCAGATTTGACCAAAAGTTTGGCAATTTAAATAAATGCATCATATATCATCACAATTGGCATATTCCAAGCTTTATTTTGATACCAAATTTATGTATCGGAAACGTTTATAAACCAACCGCAATGAGCATCGAATTTGTAAAACATTTGAATCTCCCTGTGTCGACGTTGTCCGCCATATTTGAATTTTCTAACAGCTGATAACGATGTCAACTTTTCTACAACTGATGTTCCAAAACTAAACTTACTATTAATTTCATCCAAATTGGTGTGCCAGAAGAACATGGCAAGATGAATTCTTCTTTTAGTTTATATCGTATTAACGCTTGTTGTATGGTTTAGACGGTATACAGTTGCAAAATGTGCACGAGAAGTGTAGATTTTCGACTACTATAAATAGGCTCAAGTTGTCGATGCTGTAAATATCTGAACTGACAAACGGTAATTGGTTTTAAATTATGGTTCAGCCTTATATTCATTATGTTATTGCATTTGTTTAAATTTTGTAATGGGACATTGATGAAATAATGAGAAAAAAAAATCGCATCATGATAAAAAAAAATCGCATCACTATCAGACAAATGCAAAATTTCAGTATTAACATGTTTTGAAAATTTTTTTAAAATTATTTTTTCTACTTTGACGAGCGTAGCAAATTAACTATATGCACACTTAAAGTGGGTTCTTAAATTCCCAATGCATTGATAACATTTGATAGGATCAATAATGTTTTCAAAATACAAAACAAAAAAATACAAAGTCTGAAAGTGATACATTTTTATGCATGTATATGATATTGAAATGTTTGTTCTAAGTGACATTGTTTAACATCACAGTATGTTTGAAACTAAGTCTTGCAACATTGTTTCACTGACAATTATGAATAAACATTGCATTTTTTTTGTTTTCAAAGTTATTTTACATATGAACTATTGCTGATGTGATATATTTGTATTAAGTTTACAGTCATAAAAGTTGTGAAATGTTTATATGCTTTTCATTTATAAATGAAAATATTGAAGTCGGACAACAGATTTAATGAGAGCATTGAATTCAGCAGGAAAAATGCAATCAGAATATCAAATTTCATAATAATATCTCAACAAAAAAGAAAGTTATAACATTTTTTATGGAAAGAACATTTTACTTCGGTTCCATGACTGCCACATAATCTGAATACATTTATATACCGGTAAGACACAAATTCTAGAAATTTGTAAATATTCTTGAACTTGAAAGTTGCATAACTTTTTTTCTAATAGAGATATTTTAAAAAATGAAACTGTTTTGGAATGCTGTTAAAAAGATCTATATTAAGAAATCAAGTGTTTGCAGTTATTTCAATATCAGAAAAATGACTGTGGTTGCTAAACTGAAGTTACGGGCTCCGAAACATGCGAATTTCGCAAATTTTGTCAGAGTGGACAGTGTTACGCTCGGGTGACAACCGGTGAAAAGAGCTACATATACCAGACTTAAAGAACATCCATGCATCAGATAAATATTTTCAGTTATTATCTAACGTATTTCTGGAAATTTTAATTTGATGTAGTGCAATCATACTTTAATGTATACTCTCATTAATTTAACACGTTCAAATGATTTATAACACAATGAGAACATGTTAATACATAATTTTGCCGGGGTACAAATATTTACATCGTGAAACGGTGATGGTGCATGGATGTTATTTAAGTATAACCTTTTGAGCCAATCATATTTCACCGTTGACTGTGTGCTGCGTAGTGTACATCTTTTCAAACTGATGTTGCTTGTATGGGATGTATGTGTAGTGAAGAAGACAGTGTCTAATTCTTCCATGGAACAGGATTCCTAACATTGAATTGAGGTAATGGTAAGTAAACACTTTTGCATCTACCACTGTTCTGTAATTGAAGAAGGGATGTATCGTAGACTCGCAAACATGGTATATGTAGCTCTTTTCACCAGTTGTCACCTGAGCGTAATACTGTCCACTCAGACAAAATTCGTGAAATTCGCACGTTTCGGAGCCCGTAACTTCAGTTTGGTGCAATGCAGAATAGTCAATAATGGCTTGATAGATAGAAAAATATCTCAGGAGTAAAACAAGCCATAGAATATGGTAGTATGCCATTAAAGACGGAAATAGCAGAAGGAAATCGAGAGTCATGGGTGGAATGAAGTATTTGGATGTTACTGACCTTGTCTCTTACATAGTATGATAGAGAGGGTCCAATGTCAGAACGGGTCATGGGGGTAATCTGAGGTATTTTTGTCACCCTGTATGATTTTTTTTCCTTCAGATTATTGTTTTTTTTCTTAACATCAAGCTCGCGTCGAGCACTTGTGGGTAAATAACCTAATCGTAATATAGATCCAAGACGTTTAATCATTTCAATGCAGTTTCCTGTTTGTGACTTCTGGTATTGGAGCATTTGGCTATTGAGACAATAAAATATAAAACATGCAAACCAATTTATTTCAATAGTATTTAGCATATTTCTGTATCTGGTATAATGCTTAGCAGCTAAAATGGATTAAATGGAAGACATGGGATTGATTCCTTCTCTCTCTCTCTCTCTCTCTCTCTCTCTCTCTCTCTCGATAAAATGACGGTTGTTAAATTTACATTTCTCTAACATGATGCAGTGACTTTACGCATATGAAAGACCTATCAGTAGCAGTAATACCAAGTTTGGTCTCTACATTAATCTCAGATTGGTTTAGCCCTTTCTACTCCATATTATGAAATCCTCTACTTAAAATGAAACAAAAGCTTAAGAAAGTGCTAATGGCTCTATTTCAAGTACATTTAGCGCAATGGATCTTATTTTAAAAGAAAAATTCTCATTACTGTGTTATTGGAATGTACAGACACATTCATTTCCATATTTCTGTTACAGTTTGCGCAATATACTTTGTTAAGTATCATATGAAATTCAGTAATATTGCACTCCCTGCATTGAAAAGAACGTTAATGAATGATAGATATCAACATTTTACGACAAAATAGCTTTCATACTTATGTGAAATAATATTGCACAAGTTCCAATAGTTACCCATGCACGAGCAGAGCTGGATGAGACCAAGTTTTTGTTTTTTTTCAAAGTTTCACAACTGCCCTAACTTTCTTTGAAAAGTGTGTGTTTGTTTTCTCAATAAATGTGTGTATGAATAAAACTGAGATAAAACTTCAGTTGACTGTACATTTGTGTGTGTATGTTTTTTTCAGCTGGGGGTGGGGGCCTTGATCTGGCCCAGATGAGTTCTCAGTAATATATTATACTATTTCTTCTGGCATCCAGTCACAAGATTATAGAATGGTGATTTAAAATTGACATTTGTATTATAAAAATGACACCATGCCATTCCTTCTTTTAATTTAAATAAATTTGTCTTTGTGATGAATGAAACAACAAAAAAAATATCCCAGTCAGAAAGAACAATCTATTCTAGCCCCATAAATTAAATGGCCACTCCCTTGCAGTACATGTGTAGTTAAAATTGAGCAAGTATGTATATTCAGCCTCATTAGTGGGTCATTACATGATTTGTAAATTCAGAAATTGTTCTTGTTTTTGTTTTGTTTGGTTTTTTATTAAAAAAAAGTGGCCATCAGTTGGATTTTATTTGTCTTAGAGGATTGCTTTTCATTCTTAAAAAGCAAGATAAATTTACACTGTTCAAGAGAAGATCAATATTGAGTGCCTCTTGTCAAGTTAGTGCATAAGTTTGTTCAGATTTTCTATGAATAAAACAAAAGTTTAAGCATATTGCAAAAGAAGTCAGACAGCCTTCTCTTAATGTACAGAATATACAAGACTTTTTTTTATTTTATTTTTTCTTGTCTCCATATATTTGATAGAAATTAAGATAGAAATTAAGATCACTTGATTCTTGAAATGGTATTTGATTGTAAAATCATGCATGATGTCTCAGTCTTTCGTGGGTGGTCATCATTCACTCACTATTCAAATGTCAGTAAAACTTTCCTTGTTAATGACTGGACCATAATTTGAGCTACATTTATTAAGTGCAATGTGCCAAGTCATTTGTGTGATAGAAATGCACCTTTCCAAGCTGAAATTGACATCTTCTGATGCTAACATTTTATAAAAGTGTTTACAGTGGTCACTGTCTTCATTTCTGATGAACATCCACTAAAGCCATGTCTTTCTTTGGAATAGACCATTTAAGTTTCCAAAAAGGGGGTTGGTGTTGGTAAATGCTTGAAAACTATTGACTTATTCTGATTTGTGGTATAAAAAAGGACACATGCAATTCCTAACTTTACTTGAAACAAACTTATCTTGTGATGAATGAAATAATAAAAAAAATACCAGTCAGAAATAATAATTTAGCCACATAAAATTAAATAGCCGTTCCCCTATTGTACACATGTATTCAGAATTGAACTAATTGATAGTTGTGTACATGTATATTCATATATATAAGTGGGCCATTACTGCTTAAGAAATAAACACATGGTTTGCATTTAAGTGTAAATTCAGTGTTTTCTTTTTTTGTTCCTTGATTTTTGTTCTTTGTGTTTTTAAACAGAAGCTACCGCTGTCTGGAATTTAATTGTCCATACCTCAGGATTAATTTGTTTAAACAGTAGGATAAATTTACACTGTTCAGGAGAAGCTTAACGAGACGGACCTTTATCGAGTCAACATGTTTTCTAAATGTCTAAAATATACATGAAGTTTAGAATTAATTTCCCTTGTCCATATATATGACTGAAATAAAGATCACTGATTGCAGAAATGGTATTTAATTGTTAATCACTCATGACGTCTTGGTCTTTGCATGGGTGGTCTTCGTTGATCAGCTGTTCAAATGTCAATCAGTAATACTATTCATCCACTCCATGGTAGAGATGCCATCAGGGTGGCAGACGAGGTGCGGTGATTTGTATGTATTTTATTGCTCGTCTTGGAGGGTTATCATGGAGCGAAAGTGGAGGGGATTAAGTCCCCCACCGCGATGCATGGGGTTGTGATATAATACACATGAGATGTATTGTACTTGAGTGCTTAGATTCAATATTGCCTTCAATAACCAATGTTATCAATACTTTTCTTGCATCTGGGGAATTCCCATAAGTTTTCAAAACTGCCTCTGCTGAAGAAACTGACACTTGACCTTAATGATTTAAAGAACTACCACAATTTTCTAACCTCATTCATTTTAAACAATCTTAGAAAACGTTCAATCCCAACTTGTATCTCGTCTGAATTCAAATAGTCTTTTAGCAATTTACAGTCTGCATCTCATGTTTGCCACAGTACTCAAACTGTCCTTCTGAGAGTAGTTAATGACCTACTTTCTGCTTTAGATAGTGGAAATATTACAGTCCTCACTCTCCTTGACTTGTCTGCAGCATTTGACACAACAGACTATGATATATTGCTCACTGTCTTCAGCACATATTTGGTATATCCAGTGTTTCACCAGTTGTACACTGATGATGCTGAAATATACAAATCTGCGTATCTGGCTGAAGTTGAGGCTACCATCCAAAGTGTAGAGAGATGCATTTCCTATGTGAAGTCATGGATGATACGTACTGAGCTGCAGATAAATGATAAAACTGAAGCCATCCTAATTGCCACATAATGACTTTCTCATTCACATCCTTTATCTTAATAAGCGTCGGCAATACCAACATTAAATTTACACTTAGTACAAAATCTAGGTGTCACTCTCGACAGTATGCTTTCGTTACACCAACATGTAATGAAGATGTGCAAAGCTGCATATCTGGAACTGAGATGCTTTCAGTTCTTTTCGCAACTTTTGTTTGGTTGATGCCACTAAAACACTTGTGTGTTTCTTGGTACTTTCCAGAGTGGACTATAGTACAGGTCACATGGGTCATGTAGGCATTCAAAAACTGACTGTTCCAGTAAAGGGTGTCATTTTTTAGAATTTGATTCCACATACCATTAAGTGGCAAGTATTCATTTCATTTGGATTCATTGTAAATCCATATTCCTTTGGAAGGTCATTATTTACACGCCCCGAGAGGTGCATATGGTAAAATCAATGTTAAAGTATGTAGACATTTTTGGACGAAATGAACCTAAAGGTGTGATCCAGAACAATCCAGATTGAATGTCATGTGCTGTGATGTCACAATGAAAGCTATGCATATTGATAAACAAATTCGTACTACCCTCAATTGTGACGATTCCACTTGACATGCTCTTATTTTGGCATAAGTTTAGTACATGGTCACCATTGTAAAAGTCCATAGTGATAGATAATTTTCGTCTGGAAGTTTCTTGGTGACAGTTAAGGTGCAGAGCATTCAATTATCAGGATTGATTAGACTTTGGTTGAAAATTAGTGTTAAATTTTAAAAGAACAATTTTAATTTAAAATGAGTAATTGTGCATACATGACCCATGTGACTTGTACTGTAATGTAATTCACTTCTGTCTGGTTTATTGAAGTATCAACTACTTAAACTTGAAAAACTTCAAAACACATCTGCTCTGATCATCCTTAGAGTACGAAGAACTGAGCACACCTCCTCCCCTGCTCTGTAACCTTCACTGGCTACATGTTTGATCCAGACTCAAGTACAGAATCTATTCTCTATGATACACTTTGTTGACTGGCTCCAGTCCAATATACCCATCTGACCTCACCCATGGGTATACTTTATCTAGAAATTTAGTCTCCTCTTTCTTCAGCTCGTATTCTCATTGCTCCCACTATTAAAACGAAGTCATACAGACAATGTTCTTTTGCTTACCTGGGGCCCATCTACATGGAATGGATTACCCATAGATCTTGGACTCAAGGACACTGTCCTCATTCATGAGTGCACTTAAAACTCATCTGTTTCAATTACAAGAATAGACTTGAAGACCTGATAATGTTTGCTTCTTTAATTATTTTCAGCATGTTTTTGTTTTGTAATGTCGTGATGTTTGTTTTTGTAATCTTGTAGTTGTATATGTTTTTATGTGTTATCTAATATTGTAAAGCACTTAGAGCTTCTAAAGATTAGGTGCTGTATTTTGTCCACATTATTATTATTATTATTGCTAGTTGGTCCGCAATGAAAATGGGGCCAATTGTACATCTAAGTGCCACAAATGCTGTCTTATAAAGCTTGCTGTTGCTACTCCCCCTTGAATGGATGGTCATATTGATATGGAGGTTTTCATCGAAGACTTGTAGCGATGCCTTGTTAGTCCTAAATGAAAATTGTGCCAGTCTGACATCCAACATGTCCACCACAAAAGCTAATTTGAAAATCTTGTTATTGCTGCTGAAGTTCAGAGATGGTTTTAACACTCAGCATTTGAAGGAAGAACAATTCTCAAATTCATGTGAAATTCTTCTTGCCTAGTAGAGTATCGGTCCCTTTGATGGACTCTTGTTGTTAACTTATGTTGTAATATTTTGGGGCAAGCTGAAACCTACCTATCAGTTTTCCAGTCAGATGCTTTAGGTTTCTGAACCGAAATTGAATTATTTTATGTTTGTCAGCTTTGCTGATGTTTTGAGTAGTGTCTGGGAAAATCGGGATCTGTGATATGTCCATTTTACTTCAGAAGTGTGTTGTAGCGCAATTCCCCTGTATAATACATGGGATACTATTCACCTCATTGCAGGCATATGACGTACCATTTACAGTACTCCAGTTGACTCTGATTTAACCCTAGGGTATGCACACTGGCAGGTTCTGAGAAATCACAATGTTGTCAGAGTTTTGAAGCAATGGTAACTTCAAAAACAGGTCATGGTATGATTGAGACAAAAGTAATTAGAGTTTACAGTTTTGTACAAGTCTTGACCAAAACACTGGGATGTGCTTATTAAAGTATGCGAGTATTTTATCCAATGGTATTTATTCCTTTGTTATCAGTGCACAAAGTTATACTGGCATTTAAGAAGAAAATAAATATGTATGTATGTATTGCATGGAGGATGGTAACTTTCAGAATGTTAAGCAGTCTTCACTGACAGAATAGTTACATTTTGTTTCCAGGATCAGACAGAAGTCATGCAAAGTGCATTAGGAATAATAATAGGTTGGCACGAAACATATATAGAGTCTGGGATGGCTAATCAACCAGAATATACTACATGTAGTGTAGAAATTTTTTACAGGAGATTTATAGAAGATTTATTGATCAGTTGCTGGGATGTTTTTTGATGTCCTTGTTGATTGGAAAAAGTCTCTGTCTCAGTGTAAATGGGCCCCACCTCCCAATGTACATCATCTTCGCTAGCCAAGGTTCGGATATAATAACCCTATTTACACCTTGGTGTATTGAGCAGATATTTCTGTGCTTTGGGTCTGTGAATTTCATTGGATGCTGCAGCAAGCTACCGCATCCAATCACATTTGTTCAGATTTGAACCCTTTTTCTACAAGGGGAGCACACAGCTTGAATGGACTGATAAATAAGCAATTTTTCACAGCTGATCTGTGTTTCTGCAAATGCCTTTCACTCAAATACACCTGTAATGGCTTCCCGCTGGTATGTAGTCGTACTTTCCATATTAAACTTAGAAAGTGTCATTTTTAGATCAATTGCCTCCACCATTTTCGGCTGATGTACAATACACTACTGTTACACACTATTGGTTAGTAAGGGAGGCAACTCATGACATCCAATAGATGTAGCAGCAGAGAGGGTGAACCCTACAACTTTGTAGAGACCATATTTTTGAAAAGAGTTTTTGTCTTAATAATGAGAACTTCTTTAATTGACCAGATTTTTTCTGATTTTTTCACAATCTGGTCACTACGCGTATGTCATTCACCCTCTCTGCTGCTATAAATTAAACAGCCATTATAGATATTATCAATAATGAGTATTGGAGAACCACACTCAGCTAAATTAGCTCGAGAGCGACTAGAGGCAATTAAAAAATATCTACCCGTTCGTGATTCTGTGAAGCAACAACTACAATCGCGTCAGGAGTCTCGATTTGAATTTGAGGAGGATACAAAACAGTTATTTAAACCTATCACTGAGACCACTAAAGGTATTCAACCTGTGTTAGAGAAAACAGCTGAGGCTACAACTGCAACACAGAAGGTTATTGGAGCATTACCAAACCAAATTAAGGAAGCTATAGAGTCTGCCGATAAAACATGTGCTGAAATTCAAGATGTTAAAAATATTGTCGAGGATCTCTCTAAACCAGAATTAAAAACTCGGTATTTTAATAAACAAGGTTATGAAGCAGTTATAACTGATCCTGTTAAAGTTGCTGCGGTGGGATATCAGATTCGGAGTAATCTTCTAAAGCCAGAATTTTATAACACTCCAGAAAACGAGTGGAATGCTAGGGTATTTCGGGAGTACAAGGATATTTCACAAATTAGTAAAAAATATAAAGAAGAATATAATGATTTTGTTAATGAAGTTGATGAAATAAAAAAAAGTGTTGGAACACCAGTTACACTATCAAAAAAGCAGAAATCTCGACGGCGGAGACAACCATCACCACCACAATTTGAATTATCACCAATATCATCACCACAACAACAACTACAGCAACGAGAGCTACAACGACAACAACGAGAGCTACAACGACAACAACGAGAGCTACAACGACAACAACAACGAGAACAACCATCACCGCAACAAGAACAACAATTTCAAGAAATGATGAAACGATTTCAATCACCACGACAACGACAACGACAAGAACAACAACAAAAAGAAGAATTTGCAATATTACCACAATCACCACAGATTAAATTACCACGATCACAACAACTACAACTAGCCCAAACAACAGGTAGGGAGGAAGAAAAAGAATTTCAAGACGATCCTGGCGCAACTGGAAGTGGTTTAGGAAGTGGCCTTATTACTTGTCCCAATAATGTTCTTGCTGATGTTGATCGACTAGAAATCCTCATCGGAGGAAAACGAGCTGGTAATAATTCCCCAGAAATCATTAATGAAGCAGCTGATATTTGTAAACGATTATTTAGTGGCGGCATCATGGATATTAATGTATATCGATCTCTCATTAATGAAATCGCCGATGATTATTATAGTGACTAAGTATGTAATTAGTGATAAAATCACTTAACAATAATATGATCATACACAATACTCGTGGACCTACCATGGTCAGGGTAATAAACTCTCGATTACCGGTATACAAAACGACCTACGGAGATGGATTAGGTGATGTTATTCAGGGTCTGTTTAGAAGGGTAGCCCCAAAAGCAATACCGATTGCAAAGCAGCTGGGAATGAAAGCTATTGATGTTGTTCGTGAAAAGGGTATAGGCGCTGTTGGTAATCTTGCTAGCAGAGCATTCTCAGCAATTAAAGATAGACTATCACGATTAATACGCAGACCACAAACAACCCGACCTCAACCTGTGAAATTGGCCAGCACTGAAGTGATGCCAGCAAATGTCAGTAAAATAATAAATCAAGCCGCTAATCAAAAACTAGCAGAGTTAGCTGATATCCCGATGTCGGAAAAGGAAAAAAAATAACCGCCAGTCTGTTAGCAGGTAGTGGTCTTCATGTTAGACGAAGACGATAATAATAAAGATGTTTAAGCGCGTATCTGACCCCGCGTTTGACATGGATGCACCAGTTCTCAAAGATGAGTCTGTGCGCGATTATCAGTATTATTCTTACGACGCACGAGAACCAAATCAGCGTGGACGAATTGAACTACAGGTTCAGGATACAAGTAGATATTTCTTACCCGCTGAGGCATTCATTGAAGTAGAAGGTAGAATTTTACAAGCAGATGGTACAGGGGTTGGAGTTGAAGATAGACCTGGTTTTGTTAACAACGGTATTATGGCGTTATTCAAAAGCGCCACATACATGATTGATGGGAGAGAAATTGAATCAATTCAGAATGATGTTGATATTGCCACGACGATATTGGGTCTTGCAAGATACAGTGACGATTACTCAAGATCAGCTGGTCCATCAATGATGTTTGCAAAGGATACTTCTGACCACCCTGACAGTAGAAATCAGGATTTTCGACGACCAAAAGATCGAGCTGTTGCTCCTGCTGATGCTGATATTGAAGATCTACCTTTTCCAAATCCAAATTTCAACCTAGGATTCGCATCACGTCGAGCAATGTTAAATGATGAAGAAGAATTTTCGTGTGCGATTCCACTATCACATATTTTGGGTTTTGTAGAAATGTCAGAAAGGTCATTTTCGGAGCCAAGCATACAGTTGTACTTGTTAGAAAAGACAACGACAATGATGTAATTTGGCGACGTGATGCAGATGGTGCATGTATAGTAAGACTAACAAAACTTTCGTTGTGGATGCCAGTAATGACTCCAACAATACTTGAAGAAGAACGTTTACTTAGTTTTATGAGTCAAGGTGGTAAATCGATGTTATCATGGTTGACGATGACTACAGATAGTATTTCAAATGAGGTTGTTGGTTTATTCACATGGTATATAGCATCACAGCAAGGTGTTTCTGCACCAAGACATATATTTATTGCATTTCATGAAAATGCACGAGAAAACACACAAACACGAAATCCAATGGTGTTTGACACGCTTGGAGTTAGTGAAGTTTCAATAAGAATAAATGGGCATCAAGAACCAACTGAAGATATATTACTGAGTTTCGATCGAAATCATGTAGCTCGTGCATATCATCGATTAATGACATTCATGGGACGTGATCAAAATATTGATTCTGGTTTACAGATATCTCAGGGGGATTTTACAACACTGTATCCGATTTATTACTTCTCACTAGAACACTTAGATTTGTTCAGACAATCAGTAGTTGATATACATTTTCGAGCTCGTGTAGCACGGTCACCACCAAGAGTAGCCGGTCCACCAGTTATTCCTGGTGGTTATAGAGCAATTGCTGTTATACTCAGCGATAAATCGATGTTACTCGAAGGTGTTGGTGGACGAATGAGAGTTATTGATGCTCCAGTAGAAAACATGTAATTAGATTGTTCATAATAATTATAATGTCATATCATCACGTTAGTGTGAGTCTGACTCCTGGTCAGATTAAAAGGCTGCAATCAGCATCAAAAAATAATTGTGGAATAAAAATATCGCTAAAGCGAGAACAGATGACCGGTGCAAATAAACTATCGTTGACCGAGCGTCAGTTCAAAAACTTCAATGATGCTAAAAAATCAAATAAAGGCGTCAAACTTAATCTTTCTGCGGGCGCCATCAAAGATATTGCTAAAACGGGTGGTATATTTCCGCTTCTTGCAGCAATACCAGCATTAATAGCAGCTGCAGCACCAGCTGTTGCAAAGGCAGCTGCGCTAGGTGCTGCTGGAACTGCTGCTGGAATGGCGTTAAAGAAAGCAACCGGACAAGGAATCAAAAAAAAGGGAAGAGGTTTAAGATTACCAGGGACTCCACATTCATGGTACGGAAAGGGTCTAAGATTACCAGGGACAGTTTACTAATAACACCCATGTCCAATCTTGATTTACTTAATGCTGCTAAGCAATTAAAAATAAAAAATTTCAGAGGTGTTTTTATGCGCGATCAATTACCTACCGTTGCAATGCAACATGAAACCGGTATTATTAATCTCGATAAAAATTCTGGCTCAGGCACGCACTGGGTCGCATATGCAATTGATCCACGTGGAATTATTTATTTCGATTCGTATGGATTAGCACCACCAAAAGAATTTCTTCATTACGTTAGCAATAATACTGCTCCAATCTGGTATTCAACGCAAAAAAAAAAAAAAATAACTGATCCTCCAATATGCGGTCGTGAAACCCTCGCTATGCTTGATGCTGTATCAAAATCAACAGCACCGCCTCATAAAGTCGTACACGCGTTCACTACACTACGCCATAATACTTAAACTGATATCAGTAAATATAATGGTAGATATTTACGGAAGATCCTTAGGTAAAACTCAGAAGTTCGATTTATCTAAATATGCAACTCTTGATCAGCTCAGAAATGAAATCGATGATTTATTAAATATCACGAGTGTGGATCAAAATGAAGTCGTCGTTTTTCAGGACAAACAAGGACGATTAAAAACGAGTAATATACAACTACTAGATGTACTTATACGAATTCCCAACGCGGTTGTTAATAATGTCGCTACTTTCACTGATCAGGGTAAAATACAGGATTCCGGTAAGTCGGTTAACGATTATGTTAAGAAAACTGGTGATGTATTTACTGGTGACATTATTATGTCAGGAAGAAAAATTACGTATCTTGGAGATCCAATCGCAGATACAGACTCAGCAACAAAAAAATACGTCGATGATCAAGAATCCAAATACGTGTCAGTGCGCGGTGGTATAATGCGTGCATTTCTCGACATGAATAATAATGGTATTAATAATCTCAGAACACCAGAAACAGATTTTGACGCTGCAACGAAGAAATACGTCGACGATAAGGAAATTCCAATAACGACTTCGTTAACGACTATCAATGATGGAATTACTGCATTTAGAACTGAATATTTTAATCATGTACAAACATTTCTAAATTTTCGTAGAAATGTAAACAGAAATATTAACGAATTTTTTGGAACTCCACCAAATGTTATTATTAATCTCGCTGACATTAACGCAAGACTCAACGATATCATTAGTGGTATTCCTAATATTATTCAAAAACTAATCTCGTTAAAATTCCTCACAAGCAGATCATTAATATCGTGTACACAGTCGCATCAGGAAAGGCAACATGGTCGCAGGAAAATAACACTTTTAAACACACTGCAGAGGTTACTGGTGTGTACAGATTATCTGTATTTAGTAGTGCA
>JAECUM010048747.1:0-26444 GCA_016617855.1 Megalonaias nervosa
GGAGGAGAAAGAAAGACAAATGCAATTAGAAGAAAGGGAAAAATTAAGAAAAATGCAATTAGAAGAAAGGGAAAAAGAAAGGCAAATGGAATTACAAAAAGAACAAATAGTTACAAAAGGAACAAATGCATTTTCAGAAAGATAAGAAGATAAACAAATGCAATTAGAAGAAAGGGAAAGAGAGAGAGACAGATGCAAATTAAAATGAAAGAATTGGATCTGGCAAGTGACAGGCACGATTCCACTTCTCGTGCAAATTCAAATTTTAACATTTTAGGAAATATCAAGTTAGTTCCCCCTTTTAGCGAAAAGGAAGTAGACAAGTATTTTATTCTTTTTGAAAAAGTTGCCGAGAATTCGAAATGGCCAAGAGAGTATTGGACTCAATTATTGCAGAGTGTACTTTATGGCAAGGCCAGAGATATCTATATATCTCTGTCAGTACAACAAAGTTCTGATTACGATTTGGTTAAGGAATGCACCGTGAAGGGTTATGCATTAGTCCCTGAGGCTTATCGGCAAAAGTTCAGAAACTATAGGAAAGATGCTAGACAAACTTATGTTGAATTTGCTAGAGAAAAAGAACAGTTATTCAAGAGATGGTGCTTAGCCAAGAAAATCGAACATGATTTTGAAAGTCTTGAACAATTAGTATTACTTGAAGAGTTCAAGAGCTGTGTCCATAGTGACATTAAGAATCATCTCGAAGAGCATAAGTTTGAAACCTTGGAAAATGCTACACTTGCTGCTGATGAGTATTCCTTAACTCTTAAAGTTCCTGCTGTAAGGAAATCTTCACTTAGCAGTCTACTGATAGAAAGGTGTTTCAATCAAATACGACTCTCAGTAAAACTCAATCTGGCACAAATTCTAAAAATCAAGCCTCTGAGAGACTTGATTCAAAATCCTTGTCTATTCCTACGTGTACCTAATGTAAGAAAAAATGACACGTCATTTCTGATTGCTTCAAACTGAAATATAGGCATCAGAATCAAGATAGACCTATCCCAAATGCTCTTATTTCTAAGAAGTCAAGGTCACGGTCATGTATTGAAAACAATACATTTGTTGGGTTTGAAAAACCTCAGTCTGATTGTGTTTTGGAGAATTTTGAACCATTCGTGTCGAAGGGTTCTATGCCACTCTTGGGTGATTTGGCCAATCCTATCCCTATTAAAATTTTGAGGGAAACAGGCGCTTCTCAGAGTCTTTTAGTTTCAGGTATTTTGCCTTCTTCTGAGAAGACCTGTTCTAATGAGTGTTCTCATTCAGGAAGTAGAGTGCGGCTTTGTTAATGTTCCTCTCCATTCTGTTAATTTGTCATCTGACTTAGTTTCAGGACCTGCGACAGTCGGTGTAGTGTCTACTTTACCCGTTGAGGGCATTCATTTGTTGCTAGGCAATGACTTAGCTGGAGACAAGGTTGTGGTTAATCCACTTGTAACTGACAAGCCTTCTTTGGATCAGAAAGTTGATCCTATTGAAAAAGAAATCCCTGATTTATTCCCAGCTTGTGCAGTTACTAGAGCTATGGCAAAGAAAGCACTTGAGAATGATTTTGATAAGGAATGTATTCCTTTAGCGGACACATGTATTGGCGAGGCTTTTGATGAGGTCACTTTCACTTCTAATTTGGATCAGTCAAAAGGTATTGATCATAGTGATCCTCTTTTGAATGCTCATTATCTTTTATCTGATCAGGGTGATAAACGACAATCACTTGTCGTCGAACAGGAGAAGGATCCTGAGATCTCCTGTTTGTTTCAGCGGGCCGTTAGTGAAACTGAAGCAACTGAAGTACCTCTCTGTTACTTCATTAAAAATGGAGTTCTTATGAGAAAATGGAGACCTCCCGAGGTACCTGCCAGTGACGAATGGTCAGCAAAATATCAGATTGTGGTTCCGAAACCTTACAGACAGGAAATACTTAGTTTGGCCCATGAAACTCCTCTGGCCGGTCATTTAGGGATAAATAAAACGTATCACAAGATCTTGACTCACTTCTGTTGGCCAAAAATCAAAAGTGATGTTTGCAGGTTTTGTAGATCTTGTCATGCTTGTCAAATTGTAGGAAAGCCAAATCAAAAGATAGTTAAAGCTCATCTGCAACTAATTCCTGCATTTGACGAACCATTCAGTAGAATTATGGTAGATTGTGTTGGTCCATTACCAAAGACCATGTCAGGTAACCAAACTTTGTTGACCATCAAGTGTGCGTCAACAAGTGTTCCAGAGGTAATTCCTTTGAGGAATTTTGCTCAATTTGGCCTTCTCAAAGTTGTTCAATCTGGTCAAAGGTCAGATTTTAAGTCTGGAATGTTCCAACTTGTTATACTTGAATTTGGCATTCAGCAGTTCAAGTCAAAAGTGAAACTATGGTTTCACCAAATTTTACTAGAGAGAATTTTTGAGTCCTGTAATAAAGTTAATTCTCTCTTGCTCATTCTGCAGAATTTTCTTCAATTAAGACTGTATGGCCCTTACAAAGTAAAGAAGAAAATGAATGAGATAAATTATAATATTAGTACTCTGGTCTAAATAAATTAATGGAGTACTATTATATTGAAAGAAATAGCCAAGTAAATCATGCAATTAATTTAGTTGCACCTGTCCCACCAACTGAGGATTTGAATGAAGGAATTCAGGTGGATTCTACTGATCTTGGAACAACCAATCTTCGGAATTCGGAAGTTATGGAAAATCTAGACCAGAAACTTTCTCATTTACAACAAGAAAAAAGTGAACTTAAACAATTATTGTCTGAATATGAGCACTTGTTTCTAGACGTGCCTACAAGGACAAACAAAATTTTTCACGACGTTGAAATAGTAGATTCAAAACCCATGAAACAACACCCATACAGGATGAATCCTTTCAAACAGGAATACTTAAAAAAGGAGATTCAGTATTTACTGGAAAATGATTTTATAGAGCCCAGTAAGACTGATTGGAGTTCACCGTACATTCTTGTTCCGAAACCGGATAAAACTTTCCGAATGTGTACGGATTATAGGAAGGCGAACAGTGTGACAAAAACAGACTCATTTCCATTGCCAAAAATCGATGACTGTATCGACAAAATTGGAAATGCCAAATACGTCACTAAGTTCGACCTGCTGAAAGGATTTTGGCAAATATCACGAACGGAAAGAGCAAAAGAAATTTTGGCATTTGTGACTCCAGATGGATTCTACCAGTATAAAGTAATGCCATTTGGGATGAATGGTTCTCCAAGTACTTTTCAACGCCTTATGAATATGATTACTTTTGGTCTAGACAATTGTGATGCCGATATTGATGATGTCATCATCTACAACAACACCTGGAAAGAACATCTGACCACGATTCGGAAGTTCTTGACAGACTCACGGATGCAAATTTGACTATTAATTTATCTAAAAGTGAGTTCTGCCGTGCTTGTTACTTTTCTAGGACATATTGTGGGACATGGTCAGGTTAAACCTATAGGTGCTAAGGTCAAGGCTATTTCTGAATTTCCTGTGCCTGTCAGTAAGAAACAGCTGATGCGATTTTTGGGTGTGGCTGGGTACTTATCGCAAATTTTGTTCTAATTTTTCTGATATTGTTGAACCTCTGACAAACTTGTTGAGAAAGAAAAACAAGTTTCTTTGGACTGAGAAATGTCAAGAGGTTTTCGATAGATTAAAGGCCATACTTAAAAGTGCGCCAGTTTTAACAGCTCCAGATTTCGGTCAACCATTCAAACTATCTGTGGATGCAAGTGATGTTGGGGTTGGAGCAGTTTTGATTCAAGATGACAAAAATGGTGCAGAAAACCCAGTGTGTTATTTCTCTAAGAAATTAAATAAACACCAAAGAAACTATTCAACAATCGAGAAGGAATGCTTGGCTTTAATACTGGCATTACAGCATTTTGAAGTTTAGATCAGCTCAGCTCCTTCTCCGGTTTTTGTGTTTAGTGATCACAACCCCCTTACTTTCATCGACAGAATGAAAAATAAAAATCAAAGACTATTGAGATAGTTTATTTTTGCAAGAGTACAATCTTGACATCAGGCACATCAAAGGAAAAGACAATTTAATTGCAGATGCACTTTCCCGTATATAGAAATATCATTTTCATATACATTTTTGTATAATAAGAGTTCTTATGTAATTTTTTTTACCTCATGTATACTTTACATCTGGTAAAAAAGAAAGCTTTATTACATAAATCTTTCTTTTTTATGGGGGAAAGTGTTACGACCCTGTAGTTAAATTACATGTGTGTTAAAATTTGAATTCTTTCTAAATCTTTCTTTCATTTTTATTTCATTTTTATATCATTAAATGTAATTATTATTATGATGATGATTATGTTCGCAGGGTCTGATATTTTGTTAGAAACATCGTGTTTATTTAGAACGTAAAAGTGACTCGCTTAAGCACGATTTTTGCATGACGGTTTTGTCATATTAAGTAAACAGTCGGAAATAGCTATGTAAATGATTGGCTATGACCACGGTCATTTCTAATAATACTTGTTGATATTCTATACTACGTTGGCGATATTTCAAAATCGCACGATTTCTTCATGCTTGTACATGAAATGACGTATTAGTTTGCTTTAAAATACTCAGGTAGCTGCGAACTAGTCTAGAGTCATATTTTAACATCTTAGAGAGTCACATCATAACATCTTATAGAGTTTCTAATACCTTAAGAAGGTATTCCTGTGCTGGAAAGAGTTGTTCGTTCGTACGTATGAAGAGCAACATGTGTTTTGTTATTGATGATAGCTGTAATTCATCTACCTTTTAAAGAATAATTATTTTCCCTGGAGAACTACATAACTGGCTTTTGGACAAAGACATTTGCTGAAATTAATTCTAAATTGGAACTGAACAATACAATTTGTGATTCACGGTGAAAATTCTGGACATTTGTGTTTAACCTTCGTCTGACATCATCATCCGCCATCTCGGAACGGAATTGAGATTCAGACTACGTCAGTTTAGAACTGTTTAGTCACAGGACTTGTGTGTTTTCACAATATTAGGACAAATTTTGGGATCTTCTTCGTAAATCGTAAGTCTTGTTTCATATATTTACCTTTTCACCGTGTTTTCTAGGGAAATAAATTATTTTTTTTTAAATTTACAAAGCTTGTTGTCTACGCTATCTTCTTTATTTTACTTTAAACGAGCCGATACGTAACATAAAGAAAATTGGGTTGCTCGTCCTCCGGGATATATGAAATTAGCTGATAGATGAAATTGGTTAAAAATTGAAATTTAAATTCCCCTAATTCAAATCCCATTTTGCTTGAAAGTTTAGTGAAAACAACAGGCTTTCTTTCACAATGTCAAAAGTGGAGACTTTTCTTTCTAGTCCAACTCAAGAACAGTTGGATAGTTTGAAAAAGTATGAGTTGCTTAAACTTGCCAGAAAGTACGATCTTTCTGAAGCAAAAGCTTCCTTGACTAATCAAGAAATCAAAAATATTTTAATTCAGCATTTGGTAGGAAAAAATATTTTTGACAAAAGTGTTTTGGCATCTGTCAGTAAGTCTATGACAGACTCTGACATTAAGAAAATAGAACTAAAAATGAAAAAGATGGAAATAGAGTTGAGGAAGCTTGAGTTTCAGAGAGAAAAAGAAGATAAACAAATAGAATTGCAAAAAGAACAAATGAGATTACAATCTGAAAAGGAGGAGAAAGAAAGACAAATGCAATTAGAAGAAAGGGAAAAATTAAGAAAAATGCAATTAGAAGAAAGGGAAAAAGAAAGGCAAATGGAATTACAAAAAGAACAAATAGTTACAAAAGGAACAAATGCATTTTCAGAAAGATAAGAAGATAAACAAATGCAATTAGAAGAAAGGGAAAGAGAGAGAGACAGATGCAAATTAAAATGAAAGAATTGGATCTGGCAAGTGACAGGCACGATTCCACTTCTCGTGCAAATTCAAATTTTAACATTTTAGGAAATATCAAGTTAGTTCCCCCTTTTAGCGAAAAGGAAGTAGACAAGTATTTTATTCTTTTTGAAAAAGTTGCCGAGAATTCGAAATGGCCAAGAGAGTATTGGACTCAATTATTGCAGAGTGTACTTTATGGCAAGGCCAGAGATATCTATATATCTCTGTCAGTACAACAAAGTTCTGATTACGATTTGGTTAAGGAATGCACCGTGAAGGGTTATGCATTAGTCCCTGAGGCTTATCGGCAAAAGTTCAGAAACTATAGGAAAGATGCTAGACAAACTTATGTTGAATTTGCTAGAGAAAAAGAACAGTTATTCAAGAGATGGTGCTTAGCCAAGAAAATCGAACATGATTTTGAAAGTCTTGAACAATTAGTATTACTTGAAGAGTTCAAGAGCTGTGTCCATAGTGACATTAAGAATCATCTCGAAGAGCATAAGTTTGAAACCTTGGAAAATGCTACACTTGCTGCTGATGAGTATTCCTTAACTCTTAAAGTTCCTGCTGTAAGGAAATCTTCACTTAGCAGTCTACTGATAGAAAGGTGTTTCAATCAAATACGACTCTCAGTAAAACTCAATCTGGCACAAATTCTAAAAATCAAGCCTCTGAGAGACTTGATTCAAAATCCTTGTCTATTCCTACGTGTACCTAATGTAAGAAAAAATGACACGTCATTTCTGATTGCTTCAAACTGAAATATAGGCATCAGAATCAAGATAGACCTATCCCAAATGCTCTTATTTCTAAGAAGTCAAGGTCACGGTCATGTATTGAAAACAATACATTTGTTGGGTTTGAAAAACCTCAGTCTGATTGTGTTTTGGAGAATTTTGAACCATTCGTGTCGAAGGGTTCTATGCCACTCTTGGGTGATTTGGCCAATCCTATCCCTATTAAAATTTTGAGGGAAACAGGCGCTTCTCAGAGTCTTTTAGTTTCAGGTATTTTGCCTTCTTCTGAGAAGACCTGTTCTAATGAGTGTTCTCATTCAGGAAGTAGAGTGCGGCTTTGTTAATGTTCCTCTCCATTCTGTTAATTTGTCATCTGACTTAGTTTCAGGACCTGCGACAGTCGGTGTAGTGTCTACTTTACCCGTTGAGGGCATTCATTTGTTGCTAGGCAATGACTTAGCTGGAGACAAGGTTGTGGTTAATCCACTTGTAACTGACAAGCCTTCTTTGGATCAGAAAGTTGATCCTATTGAAAAAGAAATCCCTGATTTATTCCCAGCTTGTGCAGTTACTAGAGCTATGGCAAAGAAAGCACTTGAGAATGATTTTGATAAGGAATGTATTCCTTTAGCGGACACATGTATTGGCGAGGCTTTTGATGAGGTCACTTTCACTTCTAATTTGGATCAGTCAAAAGGTATTGATCATAGTGATCCTCTTTTGAATGCTCATTATCTTTTATCTGATCAGGGTGATAAACGACAATCACTTGTCGTCGAACAGGAGAAGGATCCTGAGATCTCCTGTTTGTTTCAGCGGGCCGTTAGTGAAACTGAAGCAACTGAAGTACCTCTCTGTTACTTCATTAAAAATGGAGTTCTTATGAGAAAATGGAGACCTCCCGAGGTACCTGCCAGTGACGAATGGTCAGCAAAATATCAGATTGTGGTTCCGAAACCTTACAGACAGGAAATACTTAGTTTGGCCCATGAAACTCCTCTGGCCGGTCATTTAGGGATAAATAAAACGTATCACAAGATCTTGACTCACTTCTGTTGGCCAAAAATCAAAAGTGATGTTTGCAGGTTTTGTAGATCTTGTCATGCTTGTCAAATTGTAGGAAAGCCAAATCAAAAGATAGTTAAAGCTCATCTGCAACTAATTCCTGCATTTGACGAACCATTCAGTAGAATTATGGTAGATTGTGTTGGTCCATTACCAAAGACCATGTCAGGTAACCAAACTTTGTTGACCATCAAGTGTGCGTCAACAAGTGTTCCAGAGGTAATTCCTTTGAGGAATTTTGCTCAATTTGGCCTTCTCAAAGTTGTTCAATCTGGTCAAAGGTCAGATTTTAAGTCTGGAATGTTCCAACTTGTTATACTTGAATTTGGCATTCAGCAGTTCAAGTCAAAAGTGAAACTATGGTTTCACCAAATTTTACTAGAGAGAATTTTTGAGTCCTGTAATAAAGTTAATTCTCTCTTGCTCATTCTGCAGAATTTTCTTCAATTAAGACTGTATGGCCCTTACAAAGTAAAGAAGAAAATGAATGAGATAAATTATAATATTAGTACTCTGGTCTAAATAAATTAATGGAGTACTATTATATTGAAAGAAATAGCCAAGTAAATCATGCAATTAATTTAGTTGCACCTGTCCCACCAACTGAGGATTTGAATGAAGGAATTCAGGTGGATTCTACTGATCTTGGAACAACCAATCTTCGGAATTCGGAAGTTATGGAAAATCTAGACCAGAAACTTTCTCATTTACAACAAGAAAAAAGTGAACTTAAACAATTATTGTCTGAATATGAGCACTTGTTTCTAGACGTGCCTACAAGGACAAACAAAATTTTTCACGACGTTGAAATAGTAGATTCAAAACCCATGAAACAACACCCATACAGGATGAATCCTTTCAAACAGGAATACTTAAAAAAGGAGATTCAGTATTTACTGGAAAATGATTTTATAGAGCCCAGTAAGACTGATTGGAGTTCACCGTACATTCTTGTTCCGAAACCGGATAAAACTTTCCGAATGTGTACGGATTATAGGAAGGCGAACAGTGTGACAAAAACAGACTCATTTCCATTGCCAAAAATCGATGACTGTATCGACAAAATTGGAAATGCCAAATACGTCACTAAGTTCGACCTGCTGAAAGGATTTTGGCAAATATCACGAACGGAAAGAGCAAAAGAAATTTTGGCATTTGTGACTCCAGATGGATTCTACCAGTATAAAGTAATGCCATTTGGGATGAATGGTTCTCCAAGTACTTTTCAACGCCTTATGAATATGATTACTTTTGGTCTAGACAATTGTGATGCCGATATTGATGATGTCATCATCTACAACAACACCTGGAAAGAACATCTGACCACGATTCGGAAGTTCTTGACAGACTCACGGATGCAAATTTGACTATTAATTTATCTAAAAGTGAGTTCTGCCGTGCTTGTTACTTTTCTAGGACATATTGTGGGACATGGTCAGGTTAAACCTATAGGTGCTAAGGTCAAGGCTATTTCTGAATTTCCTGTGCCTGTCAGTAAGAAACAGCTGATGCGATTTTTGGGTGTGGCTGGGTACTTATCGCAAATTTTGTTCTAATTTTTCTGATATTGTTGAACCTCTGACAAACTTGTTGAGAAAGAAAAACAAGTTTCTTTGGACTGAGAAATGTCAAGAGGTTTTCGATAGATTAAAGGCCATACTTAAAAGTGCGCCAGTTTTAACAGCTCCAGATTTCGGTCAACCATTCAAACTATCTGTGGATGCAAGTGATGTTGGGGTTGGAGCAGTTTTGATTCAAGATGACAAAAATGGTGCAGAAAACCCAGTGTGTTATTTCTCTAAGAAATTAAATAAACACCAAAGAAACTATTCAACAATCGAGAAGGAATGCTTGGCTTTAATACTGGCATTACAGCATTTTGAAGTTTAGATCAGCTCAGCTCCTTCTCCGGTTTTTGTGTTTAGTGATCACAACCCCCTTACTTTCATCGACAGAATGAAAAATAAAAATCAAAGACTATTGAGATAGTTTATTTTTGCAAGAGTACAATCTTGACATCAGGCACATCAAAGGAAAAGACAATTTAATTGCAGATGCACTTTCCCGTATATAGAAATATCATTTTCATATACATTTTTGTATAATAAGAGTTCTTATGTAATTTTTTTTACCTCATGTATACTTTACATCTGGTAAAAAAGAAAGCTTTATTACATAAATCTTTCTTTTTTATGGGGGAAAGTGTTACGACCCTGTAGTTAAATTACATGTGTGTTAAAATTTGAATTCTTTCTAAATCTTTCTTTCATTTTTATTTCATTTTTATATCATTAAATGTAATTATTATTATGATGATGATTATGTTCGCAGGGTCTGATATTTTGTTAGAAACATCGTGTTTATTTAGAACGTAAAAGTGACTCGCTTAAGCACGATTTTTGCATGACGGTTTTGTCATATTAAGTAAACAGTCGGAAATAGCTATGTAAATGATTGGCTATGACCACGGTCATTTCTAATAATACTTGTTGATATTCTATACTACGTTGGCGATATTTCAAAATCGCACGATTTCTTCATGCTTGTACATGAAATGACGTATTAGTTTGCTTTAAAATACTCAGGTAGCTGCGAACTAGTCTAGAGTCATATTTTAACATCTTAGAGAGTCACATCATAACATCTTATAGAGTTTCTAATACCTTAAGAAGGTATTCCTGTGCTGGAAAGAGTTGTTCGTTCGTACGTATGAAGAGCAACATGTGTTTTGTTATTGATGATAGCTGTAATTCATCTACCTTTTAAAGAATAATTATTTTCCCTGGAGAACTACATAACTGGCTTTTGGACAAAGACATTTGCTGAAATTAATTCTAAATTGGAACTGAACAATACAATTTGTGATTCACGGTGAAAATTCTGGACATTTGTGTTTAACCTTCGTCTGACATCATCATCCGCCATCTCGGAACGGAATTGAGATTCAGACTACGTCAGTTTAGAACTGTTTAGTCACAGGACTTGTGTGTTTTCACAATATTAGGACAAATTTTGGGATCTTCTTCGTAAATCGTAAGTCTTGTTTCATATATTTACCTTTTCACCGTGTTTTCTAGGGAAATAAATTATTTTTTAAAATTTACAAAGCTTGTTGTCTTTGCTATTTTCTTTGTTACTTTGAACGAGCAGATACGTAACAATACGTACAATAATGTATGTAGGAGCTGGGACACAAATTCTACCATGCAACTCACTGATTTTACATTACAACCATTACGTCTGGTATACGTTTTTCCTGTACTAGCAGGTAGTTCTTGAAATGGTCTTGGAAATGCGTTGCAATTTTCATGTCTACTTCTAATATGCAAGCAGTATCACTGTCAGTCATTTCGAGCAGATTTTCTTCTCTCCATCTAATCTTGTCATCTTTTTTCTACCTAAAGTTATTTTCCGACATGTATTAACTCATAGCTGAACCAAACGAAATAATTTTGTTGGATACATAATGCAAGACCTTGATCCTCTCCTTTCTTAGTTACCATAACTGTTTATCGTATCGTGTTTTTCCGAGTAATTGTTATTTTGCCTTTGCGTATTTATGCGGTATCATGCTAATTGCACTTTAGTCATTACAAACATGACATGGGCTATTAAATGTTTCAAGTTAATACAATATATATTTAACCTCACATCATTAACTATCAATACACTTACAAAATATATCACAACAATATTGAAGATTGAAGTGTAACATAGCGTCATATGCATATTGATAAACGTCATTTGATTTTTTAAATCAAGTGATGAATAAATTTATCTTTGGGTGGTATTGGTGTTTCGTCGAATCTATCAATGCCATCCATTTATTCACATGGGTTAAAGTATTTCCACAAATACTGGAATATCACTGCACGATTGATGCAAGCCTTGTCGTGTACGTTAATAACGTAAATCTCTCTGAATTGTTTGAATTTTTCTATGAAGATTTTATCAATTTTTCTAGTGACTGTTTTAATGAATGGACAAAAAATAAAGGTTAACGATACAGAATCGAAACGTTCATTTCAGTTTTATTTTTCCGTATTATATTTAATTAGTCAATCAACAATAAAATCCTTGCTAATTGAAATATATTGCCTATCGTTATTCGGGATTATTTTTCCCTCTTCGTCTGGATCATTTTTATAAACGTCGTGATAAAATGATGACTATCGTAACCGAGCAAGTTTCGAATAAATTCTAAAATTCATTTTGCGCTGTGTGCATGTATGTTAAGTGTTCACGGTTTCTGTTTTGGAAGTACATTCTCGCAGATTTATTTAACATAGTTGCTGTTCTTTACGGCTTTTTTTAATTTTTCGGCCTTAATCCGATGTACACTTTTTCAGATCGTACCCAATCAGTTTAAATAAACCTAAATGCGATCACTACCTCTGCAGACCAATGGTCCGGAAAATTTGCGAATTGACTTCAGTTACCAAGAAAACCTGAATGAATATGTTCAGATATTTGCATTGGCAAGGATATATCTATTTCATTCATAACTGTGCAAACATTTCAAGGTATGCATACATACATACAATCATCCCTCTGAGCGCGCTGTTTTTGCGACAGTAGTTATCCGAATGAAGCTACCCATTTTTAGGAACCAACCTGCCTTCGTTGTCACTCCGTTATTATATGCTACTATTTTCAGTCCATTTGGGATCTATTTTGTTCTGTGATATGGTACATTAATATACCAAATATTTCAAACATTTTCATATATTTTACATCGCGACTTTTTCAGATACAACACAATGATTGCTTCAAACATTGAAAACAAACCTATTTTTCTTCTCTCGATATCCTGTGGGCTTTCTGTTTCTTGTCGATCGAGATGTCTAATATCCAAATGCTTTGACGATTTTCCACCCATCTCTTCCTTTCTGTATAACAAAGAACTAAACTGAACATTATTTTTAAAAAAAGATATAGTACAAACACGAATATACAAAAAAGAACAATTATTAGTGTTTTAATTTATTATCCATATATGTATTGTACATGATGAATACCTTACAACTGAAAAACACGTGTATAAAAACTTCGAACTGTTTCAAGTAAATAAGAAGGTCCTTGTTATCCTAGAATTAAAAATAGATTAAACCTATACACACACACACACCATGATAAAGATGTTATAAACATTTGATAATCACAACACCGCTGCTACAGCTGCAAGTTGTATCGTCCTTTTGAATTTATCATATGATGAATATTCCCTCTGCAATGAACGCATGATAAGTAATAATGTAGGTTTGCTATTAAGCAGTAGTATGTAGAAGCAAAACGCATTCAGCTTTCTGGGCCACATCTCAAACAAAAACATGCCGCCCTTTGAATAACAATATTATTCTACAATTGGTTGGTTTTAGATGATATAAAGTGATAAATAGGCTGTTTGTAGTTTTAGGATTTTTTTTGCAAGATTAAAGGTTCCGATGTTTTGCTCTTTGCCTTCAGGAGTATTTATACAATGTTGTACCTAGAAGATTTTGTCTTCGATTACTTCCTTGTTAAGTATTCATTATACATCACTTTATATGATCTAGTTTTTCAAAGCACATAAGTTTCAATAAAAAAAAACACAAATACAAATACGTTTTTATTTTTCAACTCTGTGACTGCATCATTTTGGCAGATTATAGAGTACATCTTGATCAGCAGTAACACATTGCTGTACATGAGGAGTGTTTTAGGATATTATCCTTTAAGTCGTATGCATGCAAAATGGCTTAAAGGTATTTACAAGTTATAGAAGCCCCTGTTACAACATTTAACAAAATCTTGCATTTTGTGTAAAAGCATATATTACTGTGTTGGAGACAGAGCAAAAGAAAGAAGAACCTCGAAGATAATAAGACCAGTTTCAGAACTATCAATCTTTGAAGAATCTAGCAAAGTTATATGAATCAAGGTCTCTCAACTAGATCATGAACTTAGCCCATTGTCACTAAGTTGTCAACTTTTATCATCATATTGAAACTTTTTATTCTCTCGCTTACGATATTTTGATGGTATTAACACTTTACTTAAATGTAGAGGTATAAGAAACGATGAAAAATTATTAAAAGAAAAGGATATATAAATTCCTAAAATGTGAGACAATACGTAAAGGATTCCTTAAAATTCCTACAATTTTCAATATGAGATATGTGCAAGCGTAGATAAACAATAATAAAGTTTATATAACGCGCTTTTACATGGAATAATAAAGAAAGAATCTACTTAAAAATCTCCTGGAAAGAAAATACATTCGTATTGTGCTTAATATAATGTTCCCGCACGACCAATCTTGTCTGGAGGAAAGTATTACTGTTTCTCGTTTTAAACAAAGATTTGGGATTATATATTTGTCATTAAAGTGGATGGAACGGCAGTTTTAATTTCCATGCGCCCAATTCTTCGTGTGGTAAGTTCAACCTTATCTGAAAATAATGTGTAAGTTTAGGTTAAGGTTTATTTCTATTGCCATAAGTGTTAAGTCATCTGATATTAAATCGAGACAGTGTGGTATGAAGAGCCGATCATCCATTTCATATAAGATATCTACTGATACAGGTAGTCACACATAACTACTCATTTTGTTTCAGGAGAATTCACCAACGTTTAAGCTTAAGGTAATTTTTCTGGGTAAAATGAGGAGATGCGCATTATTTGGCATGGATTATCCTGCTTTAGTTATCTTACAAACAGGTTCAGATTACACAATTATGGTCTTATCGAAGGGTTCTAAGGCTGATTCTATTGTCCATTAAATGGCATGAACTCAAGGTCTTTTAGAATGAACTATTGGATGCATTTCTTGTGCGTGTTAAAGGGGTACAATTTAATTCAGCCCTCAAATTATCAATACTAAATATCACTAAACAACTAATCAAAGCTTTCATTCATAAGATAAAGAATGTATGTATGTATGTGTGTATGTATGTATGTGTGTGTATGTATGTACGTATGTATGTATGTATGTATGTATGTATGTATGTATGTATGTATTCAATTACCTACTGACATGCATGTTTGTATATATTTATGCAACTACCTGCTCACGCAATCACTTACAAACTTTATCTTTTCGTCATTACAGACGTTTCTTACGGAAGCAGGATAAATACGTGTCTCCAAAATCATTTTCTGTACAATTCGGCCTAGAATATTCTTGACAGTTAAAAATAAATTACACTAAAGAAATTGAAACCTATAATGACAATAAAACGAACAGCTAGTGGAATGTGCAATGATTGTCAGGTACTCATAATGGTGTCCATAATTTTCAGGTAAAGTTTCTGTTAAAGTTCATAAGATGCCGTTGGTTATTATGGGAATTCGTTTTGGCCAATGTTACGTGCTCCTCTTAATTTTTGAGGTAGTAGAAATTAACCTTTAAAGTATATAGACTCGATTTAAAACCTATACGATATATCGACCCTAACCATACCATTGCCGTATATTGACCCTGTGCATACCTGCCATACATAATTGCACCAGAAAATACAGAGGAAGAAAGATACAATTCCTGTAACTAAAAAATACTCAGTTTGCTGAATCGTAAGCCAACATGAGTAATAGATTAAATGGGCTTTCTGGCTCACCTGTTTTTTTTTTTCCATAGGGGTTCTGGCTCACTTGTCACTGGGAAGAGCTACCTGTACCTAGAAAGGCTGGTTCTGAATCACCTATCGGATCTAGCTTACTTGTTTGTGGGGATCGATGGCCGGTTCTGGCGCAGTTTTCGTGGGGTTAACTGTCACTGTGGATTTTGTATTAGCGGTGTACTTGTAGTATAGTAAAGATGTCTGTTCAGTGTTATCCATGGCACGTGGACAAGTTGGGGTTGAGCGAAAAGAGCCATGAACCAAAGTTGGAATTAAGTGATGAGGAGTCCAGTGCATGGTTGAAGGGTGCTAAGAAGTTGATAGCGTACACGAATAAGGATCTGAGTTATATGCCAAAGACGATTTATTATGAGGGTGAGGAGAAGGAGTATGTAGAGTGTGTGAAGCGTAGCCATAGTCGTCAGCGTCCAGTGCAACGCTACAATCAGTGGTATTACATCAGAAATAAATTGAAGCATTTTCATTTATCAGAGTTTCAGCGAAATGAGTTCCATTACTTTTTGAATAAAGTGACTCGAGTGCAGCGATGGATCGTGCAAAATGTATCAAATCTGAGTATATTTTTAAGTGTATTTTTAAGATGGATCTTCACGAGCATGCGGCAAAATGTAATGCTGTGTCTGGAAAGAGGTTGATGGAGCAGTATGATAAGATTATTTCGGAAGTTTTGCAAAGGTAGTCAGAGAAGCGGTAGGAATCTACGAGGTGAACCGTTCAGGATATCGGAGATGTTTTTCTTTTTTACCTCGGGTGGAGATGACTTTTTAAACTCTGAACACGTCCTGGTCTGTCTTTTGTAATTCCTGTTCGTAGAAAGAACCTTGGATGGATTCTTCTGAAGAATCTTTGAGGTCATAAGTGATGGGAATTTTTCTTGAATGGCATCGACGACGAAGACTTCCTCGGACCAGTTAGGTGTGTATCTTTTTCGAAGATGGATCTTGTCGGCAGATTCTGAAGCGATGTCCTACTTTAAATCTAGCTTTAAAAAGTAAGGCCCCTGAGACCTGTTGCTTTTGATCACGAAAATCATCTGGTGTTACTGAGGAGGCTTACGCGGTGGTCATTCGAATGTTTCGATTGTAGGTGCGACTGTAGTGGTCCACGAGGTCTGAAAGAAAATCTAAGTATCGGTTGGTATTATCGCAGGTGAATCTTTTCCACATGCGATTTTTGAGAGTTCGGTTAAATCGTTCGATGACCGAGGCCTTGAGAGGATTATGAGTGCTGTACAAAGTGATGTTATTTTTTGGAAGCCAGTTTGAGACTGTTTTGTTATAAAAATTCACTATCATGATCCACCCAGAGTTTATGCGGTTTTCTTGTACCTGTGATGTGATCCAGTGTATGAACAATAGAAGCTCCATTTTTGTTTTTGAGAGGAATGACCCAAGCGTATTTACTAAGGGCATCGATGACCGTCAAGAGATAATGGAAACGATCGTTGTACGCGCTGTTATCTCTCATGTCGACGAGGCCTGCTGACCAAATGTAAGTCAACGTCTACGGCGATGACGCTTCGTCATGGAAAGTTTTTACGCGCCGGTTTATGCAGTTCGTCAGCGAGATCACCAACTACAGTATTGTGCCAATACCGAGCTCATGTTTGGCGCCGATGATTCCTCTGATGAGAGTTCTCTCGACACATTCTCTGAAATGTTTAGGCTTGAGTTCTTTTAAGTCCCTTAGCATGACTCGATCACATCCCGCTTTGTGGTCAGGATGATCTCTGTAACAGATATCGTGATGCATTGCGATGGCATCGACACCGTTGTAGGGTTCCTGACCTGGCAGGGGCTGATCATGCTCATCCAGTTGTTGATCTAAGGAGTTCCATGGCCCTGTGTACATATGTCCTGGCAGCGTCCATCCACCTCTAGGTCTGGGAAGTGTTCCAATGAAGGCATGAACATCCATAGATCCTAAGAGAATTTGTTGATGTCCACATCTTGTACAGCCTCCCAGGCACAGATTCCTTTTCACATGAAGGTCCTCGCAGCTCGTATCGTGCTCACATTGTCTGCAATGATACATTTTTATACAAATGGATCTACAATTGTAATGGTTTTGATGAAATGTGATTTTTTTATCCACACACGGCACACCTGGACTCGATCATCAGTCGTCGATTTGGAGTGACCACCTCGAGGGGGTTCACACACTACGTCTTGGCTTTACTCTTGAGACGCCACGATTCCACGCTGCTATATACATTATTTTTTAAAATTTAAGTGTCTATACGGGTGATTTTCCTCGTCGTCTGTTCTTTATGTAATCCACTCAGTACCATCCACGGGTGCTATCGGAGACGTTTTGAAGGTGTAACGAGTTAGACAGCTCCGATATGTCCCGAGCGCAAATATTGCATGACTTCATCGGTAGGAGGCAAACCAAGCAAATCAAAATACTCTAGATCGCCCGAATGAGGATCGTTGACAATGCCGACCCAGTGGATACCATCTCCATCGTAATAATTTTGAAGATTAACGATGCAGCTCTCCTCGGAGTGGATTTGCTCGGTAAAATGATCCTTGGAAATGACCCCTGGGAAGGTTGGAGCGGATAAGAGATGCTCGAGATCAAAGTTGCTTAAAACCCTTTTTTCTCACGCCTTTGTTAACAAGTCCCTTGCCACACGTGATACCTGGCAATTGGAGTCCCTTACCGATACCGAGCAATCTTGGCAGTAAGGTCACAGCGAGTCCATCGAGAAGAGGACCGATAAATCCTCCTTGGCTTGGACAGCTGCAACACAGATAAGCTTATGACGATAGCGTTTCGAGCTGCTTAATGTTTAGCGATGGCGTTGACTTGAATCTGGGTCAACATGAATCTGTCAGCCCAACAAGTGCTGAGGCTTTGAGCTGGATGGAGATAGATCTTTTCTGGCTGGCCGCCACAACAATACTTTCTTTCTACTGTGGAGACATTGTGATGTCTACTAGAATGTATGCCATGATGACGTGATATGAAATGCTATTATAAATTGTTCATCGTTTTGGTTTGACATTTATATAGCCAGTTGATGAGGTGACGATGGCTCGTCTGTTTCTACGCATGCCATTTCACACGGTGGCCTTTTGAGTAGCTCCGGTGATGGCTTCCGCAGCTTTAGCAATTCCTAACGTGGCCAGGACGTTTGCGAATAACTTGGAGGATGGTTTTGACGAATGGAATGATGGCTGTGGAAATGGAGCCTCTATCACGTCGTCTGCGCTGAGATGTCTTTTTTCTAGGCATGTCTTGACAAATTCGTTGTCTGGCAATAGAGTTGCCTGACATTTTTCCACTGAGGACATCCAACGTCATGAATCGAACTGAGTCCACCAGGGCGTAGCAAATGTAATCTGCGCCTGGAGCTACAGTTCATCGGTTTTCGATGTTAGCAGGGAAGTCCTTGAGACGCTCAATCTGTTTGGAGACATCGAAGTGGAACATGGGAAACAGCTTAGAATAATCATCCATGGAGATTTGAGAGCCTGTGTCCACATCTTGATACTTCTGCATGGTCCCCATCAGCATCATGTACGCAAGAAAATAATTTCGGGTAGCTTCACCGAAGTTGCATTCGCGTTCTCGTTTGGGTATTGCCTGGAGTTGATGCGGACTTGAATGCGAGACAGATTGAGATGTTTGAAGATGTGTTTGTTTTGAGTTTGTGCTTGACAGGTGTTACATGCTCTGACATTTAAAAGGCGACGAAGACATTTCTGGGAAGTTTGCTGTCTGGATTGGTGGAGACTCTCCAAGAGGTAGTTGCTTGAGCTGCCGTGAATGGTTGCATGTATATGCGGTGTTATTCGAAGCAGAGTTTCTTAGTGAATCGAGCTAACGTCGTTTCCAATTTCAGCATGTGTGCGGTGGAGTTTGTGATTTTTGGCATCCACAGCGACAACCACGTCATGGTGAATTGGTCATCTGCTGATGATGCTGCTCTGTGCATGTATTGATCGGCTGAGTCTCTTTCCATCACCAGCGTGAGTTTGACACCCCTAAAGACGGTTTTGTTTTCTTGACAAACGCCAAAGATGCTGCTGAGATGAAGAAACATGCAGATCAAGCGTCCATTATCGGTTAGAGCTAGTCGAGCGGCGAATCCCACGTTGTAGTTATTAGGACGCAACTGTGTTAAAAGGGACAGAAGAACGCATGACACTATAGCCGACCCTGATGCGTTCGTGGTCATATCAGCTAAACTGTATTTCTCTGCACCACCAACACTGTAGACGATAGCGTTAGAGTCTTCTGTGTCTGTTGACGCAGCGGCATCAACTGGGACCGCACCTGTACACAATTCATTGCCAAACGTCTGAACCACACGATCACATATAGTCATCGCTGAACTTGACCAGGTTCATCATGGTGCTGGCTTGTGGTAAGTAGCCATAGATTTCTTCGTCGGTTTGATTGTTCAGTTGACATTGTGCTGACTTGAATAACGACCATTCGTTATTTTGGACCGTAATCTGTGCATTGGCTGGACGGTTTGAGCCTGCTGTAGTCTCTAGTTCCGCGGACTTCCAGAAAAGCTTTATCGGGAATCAGTATGTATCTTTGTCACACGTCTCGATTCTAAAATGGGTGTCCGCGTTGAGGTTGGTGATGTTGTTGTCTTGATACTCCACATACTCGTACTCGGTGATGGAGTCGTCCACGGGAGTATCGTTGAGGTAGTCGGGAGTGAATATCGAATACATAATGCTATGCTATATGAGTGTGATAAAATCGTGATAAAAAAAGTACCATAATCGTTTCAAGCCATACCCGGACATGATGATGCCAATAGAGTGTGTAGGTGGGCTGACCTTTTGTTCCAAGTCCTTTAAGATTTTTTCGGATCGCTCGCTGAGGACCCTAGACATTTTTTGAAGAGCCACGAGACACTGGCTTCTCTGCTATGTGAGAGGGTACTGCCGCGGTCACCGATGACTGTGGCATGATTTTTGTCTATTTTTGTCCTAAAGCTGTTTCCGCCGCAGAGGCTGCTCCGATGGCTCCTGCTTCAGCGGCCTTCAGAGCGATAGAGGAGACTTTCGCGGCAATTCCTGGAAGGGCTGCACGTACAGAAGAAAACAGCGTGCATAATAATCCACTCACGATTTTATGTCGCTGAACACGTAATGGTCTCATCGTTGCCATTATTTAATATGTAAACATTTTTAGACACGTCGACGACGTCCTAGTACACTATTAGTCTTTACTTCATACGACCTTGTGTCGCGCTTGCAGGTAATAGGCGATTCTTTCGTTGTTGTTATCGACGGAATTGCCAGACTGATCTGTCAGCCACATGGTGATTTCCAAGATTGCATACGTGGTCGTGCTGAGATACTAAATTAATGAATTTGGACGAAATTGCATGAGAGAGCCCGGAAGAACGTTAATTGATGTGGAATATATCACGTTGGAGGCAAAGCCCACGGAAGATAACGATCTCTGAGCGATCGAACAGTTGATGAGGAAGCTGTTCACGTCGGTGATGTTGACGGGAAGGTCTCCTTCGAAGACTCCATTTTGAGTCAGTCCTAAACCCGAGGATGGAACCGATGGAGTTAGTGTTCGCAAATCGTACGATGTAATTTCCCGAGAAAGTGATGCTAGTCCGCAGCGTGGCGTAGGTGGGTTCGATTTTAATGTTGGCTGAGGTATCACCGTTGGCGACGATCAGGCGGTGATGTTGTAGCCGCCTGGAGAGATCGTGGTCGTTTTTCATTGTAACGCGACCTCGTGCGAAAACAGAGTTGTTCACGGTGACATCAAAGAAGCTGTTCCAGATTTCGGCGGAGATGAGCGTGATTTCATACGACCATTGTTGGTCGAGTGTCAGCGGTGCATTATTCCTGACCGTGGACCTGACCGTCTTCGAGTCGAACAGCGCAGTATCGGTGAGAGTCATTAGGAAAACTCCTCTATATCAAGTCCTTGTACAAAATTCAATACTGATCAGACGTCAGCAGATGTTGATCCAGAAGATGATTGAGGAATTCCACCATCTCGTTGCCTATCTCCAACCGACATTTCCCGCTTGTTTAGAAGCGATCAGCAACTTGAGTCGAAAGACGATCTCGGCAGGGGTATCCACTATTGATTCTACTTCCTTTCTTTTCAACTGGAAACCATGATTTTACTTGCCATTTATTCCTGACTGCTGCGCTTGCTGCTCAGACTTTTTTTACTCGCTTTTGTTCTAAGTAATCTCTGTAAGCTTTGTCTCTTTTGTCAGTTGCAGGCTTAATTTTCCTGTTCATCTCTTTAAATCATCTGTTATTTGTGTCATCTTAGTTCCTTCATCATCATCCTTTTTTGTACTATATTTAGGAGGTACACCCCCATACTTTTTGTTTTCTTTGCCAAGTAAGGAGCTTGTGCTTCAATGTCGGAATAATCTTCATGTTCGCTAAGTAAGCTGACTTTTTATTCTTCTGTCTGCAACTGCTCTTCTGTGTCAACGAACTCACCCTCCTGCTCAAGCATCTCTTCCGATTTTGCAAGTTCTTCGTTTTCCTTTTCAAGTCTTTTTCCCAGTCTAGCTTTTTCCTTTTCCAGTCTTTCTTTTTCCAGTCTGGCTTCTTCTTTTATCTTTTCAAGTCTTGCTTGTTTTTTTCAGTCAGCTTCTTCTTTTGTCATTTTCAGTCAGTCTGCTTCTTTTTCTCATCTGACCTTTTCCAATTTAGCTTTATCTTGTTTTAATTTTATAATTTTGGCTTTTTCTTTTCTTAACTTTTCAAGTTTGGCCCTCTCTTCTTTTGTAATCTTTCACGCCTTGCTTGTTCTATCATCGTTTCTTCTTCCTCTTTTATCTTTTCCAGCGTAAGCTCTTATTTTTTCCTAGCTGAAATTGTTTTTATCGAGGTGGAAGGGCCTTCTTAGTGGGCAGTGCCATCTCTTCCAACAACTGTTGTTGCTGACGTTGAGTCGTCATGAGTATTTTCAGCATCTTATCCTGATTTTCATCGTACTTTGTCTTGGCCTCTTCGATGGTAGCGATGATTGGTTTAAACAACTCTCCAGCCACATCTCGCTGAAAGGACTGCTGACCTATTATGTCTTCGAGCACGCGCTGACTTAAGCCTGTCCTCCGTTCGATAAACTTTCTTAAGACATCCTCACGCTGTCGACATGTGGTGACTTTATTGACGTTATTTTCCCCGACCACATATATGTAAAATTCGTCGAGGCCTTTGCGATAAAGTTCCGGAATCGTTTCTGCATCGCGATGAATCGTCATGAAAACATGCTTGGACGGCGACGTCGCTTCGGCATAGCAGTCTTTAAATTGTCTGGCAGTGATGCCCCTGCAGTGGTCTCATTCGATCGCGTCCACGTCTCGGTTATCCAGACCCGAAAACAGCACAAAGCATTCCTTGTTGCGTCGGATGTATTTAGGGACGCCATAGTACGACTGAGATATATACTAATGCAACGTTTGTGCCTCGACAACGAAAAGTATTCTCAGATTTTACTCATGTTCTCGCGGTCAATTCTGATGTTGTCAAACACGATGATTTTGTGTAGGTCCGAGTCCAGGTATTCCACCGGCTGAATCTTGTCTGCATCCACAATCGTGAAGACGTCTCCGACAACACTCGCGTATACGTCAGCCATCAAATCTTCAGCAACATCGCTGCCTACTGCATCACCAAACGTGTGCAAGGTGTAGTATTTCTTATGGCTGGCAATATTAACATGAACGGTCTGCGCTTGTATGGACTTTCTACAACCGCAGCAGGTTCTTCTCAACCTTTGAGAGTCTACGTTCTGGATGTTGCGCTGGTGACCGAATACGATAAAATGGGAGCGACAGTTAGCGGCAATGTCGCAGTGACTGGAACGTTATCCGTCTCTGGACAAGTAATTAGTGGCCTATCCGTTGCCTCGCCGACGTCAGGAACAACGTCCAACAATCCAAGGTGAGTGGGAGTCGGTGGAGGACTTAATACGAGAGCGACGATGACTTACCATTTTGGGATGCTGGATCGTGCCATCTACGTTGATAGATATGCAAATATAAATTACAGCCCGATAAAATTGCATGCGATAGAAGGGTTCCGTGTGATAGATACGACGGATCAACCGCTGCTGATCGTGACGGATGACATCATCAATTTCTATAGGATCACCTCGATGGAAAATAATACTCTGCGTGGACTTCCTACAACATGGCCCATCACTGACACAACTCAAGCAATTTCGTATGGCCAGCTCAACTATTTTGGAGGCACTAAGTTGTCGCCGACTGGTGGAACCATGACGGGAATCTAGCCATGTCAGGATTTAAGGTGATTGGTCTTCCTACGACGGGAACACCTTCTCAAGACAGCGCCGGCAGTTACAAGCATGTGACCGACTAGGCGTTACCCAAGACGAGACGTTCCATGGCGGGTAATCTCAACATAGACTACAATAAAATTTTCATGCAGTCAGCTCCCATCAACACAATCGTCGTCGTCAACAAACTGTATATGGATGCACGTTGGATCAAAAATAATAATGGTCACATTCCAACGCTGGTGGCGGCAGCTTGAAATCGAACTGGATTTTCTCTCACAGCGTCGTCGGAATTCTCGGACTCGTATCGTGCTTGGATGATATTCGCTCACCATTTGACACCATCTGATTATGGCAACGAGTGGGCGACCGCTGGAGTGACTTCCAGTTTTTGGATGCAGGTGCAGCTTCCCATGCCAGTCTCGATATAAAAATTTCAGCTGCGTGGAAAAAGCGTTGGCATGCAAAGAATTCTCACGTGGAGATTAGAAGGTATTAAGCTGGATACGACAACGGATGTGCTGTACGCTGGAAGTACCATCATAAGCACACCGCTGCAGAAATTCTATGTATCCATCATCATGACTAAATATATTTCGTTTAAGTTTTGGGGGTTGACAGCGGAACCTACCAATCCAGGTCTGAGTTATTTTCAAATTTTTACTCTGGACGATCTCGTCTAATGTATAACGATGGTTGAAATTGGGCGCATAGCCACGGAGCTGTACCAGGTATTGTTCGACGATGAGTACAGACAGGAGGAGTCTTACGCGAGCAACGACCAACATGTGCTGAAGCAGACGACAGGAGCACATGCAGGTATCAACGCGGTGAGAGAGGTTTGTAAATCATCCATACAAACAGCCTATGAACGATGGAAAAATGAAGTAAAGCTGTCTTATATGTCGGCGGGACACATGTGACACATGCGACAGGGGCAACTCAGAGAGGCCATAGATAGATACTGGATGGTCTACAAATTTTGTAACGATCGAGAGTCTGCTCGGTTAGTCAACCATCGAAGGCGTCGTCCAAAACATTATTAATGAACTACATCCACACGTCGTGGGCAACCTATTAAAAGCGGAGCATGTCAAGCGACGACGATTTGCTCAAAAGAAAGACAATGAAGCCCACAAAAAATTTGGATTCTTTGGGACCAATTTCAACATGGACTTATGAGTGTTTTGCCAAATTAAGGTAGCGTTAATATAAGCATTGGTTTGGAGGAGGAGACATTAGCAGGCAATGACCAATATGGTGTACTATTGACTGATGCTACGTTCATTTAATAGCAACGTGGTAACATCTCTCTGACATTACAGACAACAAAGCGAACTTTAACCTTGAGCCTTTTAACCTTGAACGTTCCTGGATGGTTGTACTGTTTTCGCTGCTCTAGTGGATGATGTTCACATATGATCGATAGTAATCATAAAATATACTACGGTCAAATAAGGAGGAAGGTTACACCGGAAAGTCTTCGACAAAAATGATGCCTCCCACTGTCAACTTTTCAACACCTTGTAGTCGTTTTGAGATATATATGACTAGCTGATCAACAAAGAAGAATACCTGGTTGAGTACTTGTACTTCATATAGACCGCTCCGGTGGCCTAGTGGTTAGAGCGTCCGCCTCGGATGCGGGAGGTCGTGGGTTCGATCCCCGGTCGAGTCATACCAAGACTTACAAAAATGGTACTAACAGCTGCCTCGCTTGGCGCTCAGCATTAAGAGGTTAGTGTTAGGACTGGCCGGCCTGGTGTCAGGATAATGTGACTGGGTGGGACATCATGCTACATGTCTGCGGCATGATGCCCCAGTGCTAGACATCACTATAAACTGCCACACTGCAGACATCGTAGCGATATGACTGAAAAATTGTTAAAGCTACGTTAAAAATCATAATCACATCACATGTACTTCATATAAAGGTTATATTGTAAGAATTAACAATACTATCATGCCAGCCATATTTCTAGCAGAGAGAGAGAGATAGAACGACACACAGACAGAGATAGAGGACAAAGAGACAGTTAATACAGGTTCTCTGAACCTACAGCTCTAAGGAAACGAATATTTGGAAAATAGTCTTAAATAATTTATAATTCGTGCTCTTTTTCTGTTTTCAATTTTTGCATCTCCTACCATCCCCGTTAGAAATGACATTTTTAGTTAACAAGAACAACCCTCAGGATATCTAGACCAGATGTGGTCATATACAGGGCATTTGCCTAGGTATATTTCTTTTTGGCTGGATTATGCGGAATTAATTCTTAAAGCTATGTTAAGACTACACAATTCTGTTCTCAGTCAAGTGTATGAAGGCTGTTGCTATTGTCCATTAAAGAGTGATAGGACTCTATGGCCTTTAACTGAGTAACAAAAAAGCGAAACCAACACATTTTGCAAAACGTAAGAAATAATTTAATTCTTTAATTTATAAAATGGAAATTTAAGAGGAACGTACAGTACTGTGAACTAAATCCAAACGCATCCTAAATGTTTTATGACAAGTCGAGAGAAATAGTGTTCTGCGTCAATTATCAGGTCCTGAGTTTGCTGATGTACCAACAATCTTTTGACTTATCACAATGACACTGTCCGAAACGTCTTTAAATGAATTCACAATAATAACAAATGTTGTTGTAGTCCAGAAAGTGATATGAAAACTTTGCAATTCCAATAGTTTAAGCAAATAGTTCATTTCTAACAAGTTCCAATCATAATATTAAATACATCTGCAGAATGAACATACAATAACAACAAAATTAGAAGATAGGATCGGAATCAGGATTGCAAATAATTGTACATTTCTGTTTATGTCTCTCTCTCTCTCTCTCTCTCTCTCTCTCTCTCTCTCTCTCT